>JABXWE010048342.1:0-11994 GCA_014611495.1 Limonius californicus
ATATTTATTTAATATATATATATATATATATATATATATATATATTTTTTTTTTATTATATATGTTTATTGCCAGATCAACAAATAAAGATTGTTATACATAGCATGGATAGCATGTAGGTCAGATAGTTGGAAATAACATTAAAAGACTATTTTTAACGTCTTAAGAATAACAATAGATTATTGCGATAGGCCGTGTTAATCACTTTCTTCTTCGGAAATTATCAAGTCTTGTGGTTTTTTATAGTGGTTTCCCCTGTAGGCCTATTCCACTCTGTTTAGTTTACGCAATTCCATTGCAAGTTGAATTAAATTCCTTTACCATCGCTCATTCCACTGAAAATATTAACCAGCAAGTTAATATTTGCCTATCAAAATTGTATCCCGAAAAAAATGAAATCTGTAAGGAAATACAGTGCGCTCGCAAAATGACCTTCCCCTACTAACTTTTGAACGACGTGATATTTTTTCACAAGATTGTGTGTGCTTTAATAGGAGGCTAAATACTACTTTTTAGCCCATATTTAAATTTTACAACTTTCAAAATAGCGGCTAGGCGCCATCTTGAACTATTTTTTTAAATGGTAATGGGAACGAGTGACACGTCATTTGAAACGTATTTTAATTCTGCGTCTGATGCTTGAGTTTCATAAAAAATTATTTATCCAGTAAAAAATGACAGATGATTGAAAATAAGTTCATAAAAAAAAGAAGGCACCCGGAATTTTTTTTGGCCGGAGCGATTTGCGGTCCGGATATGTTGTTGGCTTTGCCGAGTACAACTTTTCCTTATGGCACTTTCCCGTAGCTCGTACCGTTCGACTGCCAGGGGCGCGCGACCGACCCGCTGCGATGATGTGAACACGTGCTGAACGTCGATTCGTGTTTCAACTTTGGACGTCCCTGGCGGCCGAACGGTACAAACTACGGGAAAGTACTATAAGGAAATTTTGTTGTCCTCGACGAGGTCAACAACATATCCGGACCGCACACCGCTCCGGCCAAACAATTTTCTGCCTTCTTTTTTTCGTAAACTTGTTATCTTCAATCATCTGTCATTTTTTAGTAGTTGAATATTTTTTTATAAAACTCAAAGATCACAGAGGACGCAGAGAATTAAAATACCTTTCAAATGAGGTGTCACTCGACCCCCATTGCCATTTAAAAATAGTTAAAAATGTCGCCTAGCCGCCATTTTGAAAGTTATAAAATTTAAATATGGGGTAAAAAGTAATATTTAGCCTCTCATTAAAGCATACAAAATTTTGTGAAGAAATATCAAGTCGTTAAAAAGTTAGTAGGGGGAGGACATTTTGCGAGCGCACTGTATTTCCTTACAGATTTCATTTTTTTCAGGATACAATTTTGATAGGCAAATATTAACTTGCTGGTTAATATTTTCGTTTCCCATATTAGTGGAATGAGCGATGGTAAAGGAATTTAATTCAACTTGCAATGGAATTGCGTAAACTAAACAGAGTGGAATAGGCCTACAGGGGAAACCACTATAAAAAACGCATCTTGTGCTCTACCTCTTGCGTGATGTGGAAACGAATACGGAAACATACCGTAAACATTTCTCACTTCTCTTTTTCTTTTAAACATTCATATAGAGAGAGTATTGTAATGTCTGAAAATTTTAGAATTAAAAAATACATTTTATTTCGAAAATTTCATAATAATGAGATATTTAACAAAGCAACTGACAATTTACGAATTGATATGCGTACAAGTATACCTAATTTAAAAATTTGTACACCAAATTTCTCATTTCTCGGTCTAATTTCATCTACTTTTTTCACACAACACAACTACACATTTTATTTACAATTAAGTGAATTGATGTAAAAAGACTTTGAAAGGCCACATTTCCATAACGTTTAGTTTTGGTGTTAAATAACCTCAGCTACACGTGGTTAAAGTTTTTCGCACATGTTCAAATTTTGTTTCCCGGTAAAAGGCAAAATTTCTTTCTAATGCAATTCCTATCATATAGGCTGTTCAAAAATAAACTGTACTCTTGGTAATGTTGATATTAGAGATGTTCGGTTTATATTAAGTTATTCGTAAAACAACATTTTATTAAATGAAAATTCTACTAATAACGCGAAATATTGATGCTTAATTATTATATTTTGTTTTAAACATTGCAAACTCAGTCGAAATTCCTATCCTATTTCAAGAATAAGAAAAAACAGTATATGGTATATACACATATGTATAGAAATCTAGCGAGCTTTTCAAGCCCGTTGGTTTATAATATTTTTCCATTCTTTACGTTTTTTTGCTTTTACTCTCCAGTTCTGTACTCCTTCTTGTTCGTTATCGTTCATCATATATTGTAGCCATCCCGTTTTTGGCTTTCTCTTGTACTTATTCCTTGATAATACCATTTTTGTTGCCCTTTCCTTTGGCAGTCCTATAAGTTCTAACCAACTTAGCCTTTGCGCTGTGATAAACTGGCTAATTGTAGCTTCCCCGTTTGGCTGCTGTATTTTTATATTCCCTTCACTGGTCCGTCATGGTTTGTGTTCCCGTATTCTTCCTTGTTGTTGATTGTTTAGACCACTCATTCTAAAAATATCTTTTATTTTCTGTTACATGTCCTCATTTCCCCATTGATTATCAGTATCTAGTACCTCATTAACACGCTTTCCCGGTGTTCCTTTCTTCCGCTGCGTGTTTTCTGATTTTTCCTTGTATCACTCTGTAATTTATTGTGAAGTCACTGCGTATGCACATGTTTTTAGAATCCTCCTTCTGCCGTAGTATGATTTTGTCTTTCAGAATCGTCATTTTTTCTTGCATTGTTTCCATTTATAGGAGTTTTAGCCATTTAACTATTTTCTAAGATATTTTTAATCTAATTTCTAAATTCAATGTCTCTTTTATAAAGGTTCCTATCTCCCTTTTTAGTGTTTCTTCATTATTTGCATTTGTATACGTATTTTATTCTTGTCTGGTCTACTATTCTTCCACTTTTCTTTCTCCATGAGCTCATAACTTCACTCTATTCCTTTATAAATTTAATGTAGTTTTTTCACTCATTGATTTAGTTCTGCGGCCTCCTTCTGCAAACTGGACACATAAATGTAGTCTGTTCGGTTTTCGTTTTTAAATTCGCACCTCCTCTCATTTTTTATCTTTCACCTTGCTGTTTCTTCTGTTCGCGGCATATTTTTTATCGCTCATCATATCTGTCAGTCCTTTATTTCATTCCTTATCCTCGTCATTCTTGCTTTTCCTTGAGTTTCTAGACTTTTTCGGTGGTCTAACGGCCAATTTGCCTTGTTCGCATTTTCTGTTTATCCTTGTCTTCTCGAATTAGAATCCATCGTTCTCACAATCTTTTCTTATCCATTATTTCTGTTTTCTAGACTGTCCTGAGAATTTAATTGTCTTTTCATTCCTATGAAAGATTTCTATTTCTTCCTGTCTTTTCCTCTTACGTTTGAGGATCAATCTTCTTCATAATTATTACGTGTTATTAGCTATTCGCCGTATTAAAAGCATATCATTGTACTCTCTCGTCGTTATTAGACATTTAAATTTGTATGTCATAATCAGAAACAACTACCAATATTATAAGAATCATTTGTCACTTCAACAGAAGTAAAGTGTCTATGATACTTAATATATAAAAATATAAAATTATAATTGAGGTGAATTATGACTTGTAAGATGGGTTGCATAAAAACGCATATGTAAGCTCATTGTGTTATGAATAACCCTGTACATTAAAAACAAAATCTAATTCAATTTGCGAGCAACATATTTAGAAGATCCATTTTAGTATCCAAACTTACATAGGGCGCTTCATAATTTGTAGTGCTCGCTAAATGAAAAATTGCTTCATTATTTTTGATCATCCTATAGCAAAAAAATTAAAACCAACCCCTCTATTATTATCTGGAGTGGCGGTTAATCAAATCGAGTCAAAAAATGTCCCAGTCGACGCCTCTGTCGTAATCTGATACCTCAACTTGTTTGCAGGAAAATCTCGTTGCTTTAAGCTACCGAAGAATTTGTTTTTGCGTAGGTAATTAAATACGAAAGGAATAATCTGCGTAATTGGAGCGTTCGCGTAGAAAACGTGAGTCCAAATACGTATAAAGGGGTCGTAACGTAGTACGTAGGAGGTACTACCTTGGCTGCATGAAAGGAACCGAAACATGTAAGGATTCCTCTTATCTCATATGGAATTAGAACTACTAATACAGGATTTCATCCCTTTCGATACAAAATGTTTTATATTTGAGCATCCGTTTAGATAGATATCCGGATTTTCTAGTTGAGCCTTTCATTCCCAAGAAAATTTCCTTTCGAATTTTCAAAGAGCCTCCTTTACGCCGCGGATTTTATAATTTACCGGCGAGATCATTTTTCCCAGTTTTGTTTTGTCAGATTGTTTTTCAAATTGAATCAAGGCACAGAAAAAGTCGTCTAAGTTTTGAGTGTTAATATTATGTGAAGTAATTATGAAGTATGGAATTCTGATTCTACAAATGTTAATAATCATTTATCAAAAAAATACCTTTAATGATTAATTGCGTACGTTAAAGACTTCCTTTAAATAAAAATTCTGTATTTGTGCTTCAATAATTCAACGAATAATATTATTTGTAATTAATAAATTAAAATAATATATTGGTAATTTTAGCATGTTTTATTAGCATTTCGCTGTTTTATATGTATTTCGAGGTTTACAAAAACAATAAAATACAAGTACATAAACATTTGTAGTAAAGGAATCTTAATTTCGAGTTTGGTTCTGGTCTAATATTCCAGAAATCCAATAACGGCGAATTCAGAAGTTCAATTTGCTCATTCGTTAAAGTATTTTGTGAATATTTGTAAATATGAAATTCATCAAGTATATCTAATGTACGTTTACAGCCACGAACGTATAGAAATGTTATTACATTATGTACTGTCAATGCATGGTTTGTTATAACAAATGTTGAGCGTAGTTTATAAATTTCTCTGGGTATGAGCGTATATGTTCTTTACGTCTAGTGTTTGGACTAACTGTTTTATGTTTTGTATACACTTCTATTTGCCAACACTATGATTAATTTTCGGCTTGGACCGCGTCGATTGGAGGTCACACTCAGCAAAGGCAGGATTACTGATTACTGTTTGCAAACCAAAACAAACTAACGTTTCGCAAGACATTGCAGCTTGCATCTTCAGAGTCCTGGTAGTACTGAATTCAAATCCGGGATGCAGAGGTATTTAAATCCTTTTGAGCAAATCGAGCAGAACTTCGTAGTTCTGGTTGGCCATAGTCCTCAGGCGGGAACAGGTGCGACAGAGCGTGACCGTGGGATAGGTCTTGTTTCCGAATCTTTAGAGGATGAACTACCGCTTTCCAAGCTTTGCTGAGCCTGAACCCATCCTCTCTTTTGATGTTATTGGGTTGTTTCTCAATCTCAATTGCTTCTCGTATCATTCTTGGAAAGTAATGCGGAATTTTAGTAAGTACTCGAGCATTTTCGAAATCCATTTTTTTGCCAGATATATAGGTGTGTTCCGCTACCGCCGATTTTGTGATGCGCTATGTTTAAAATCACCTGTATACTCTCGGAGTCTCAACTCAATGGAACGTCCAGTTGTTCCCATATAGTGAGTGCCACAGGAGCTGGGAATGTTGATACCAGTTGATTTTAAGCTAGAAATATAATATTTAGCTGATCGGAAACCCTTGCTTAGGATTTCTTTGGTCGTGAAGATGGTTTTTATGTTATGTCTTCTCAAAACATGCCCTATCTTATCCTTATTTTTTAAATATAGTAGACCAGCTCAGCATACAAATGCTATACATGGTTGTGTTAAGCTATTACAAATCAACTTTTACTTGCACATAATAAAATACAATTTGATAATTCTATGAATCTATTCAATTAACATGTCTTGAGGTAACCTACGCTTTAGACGTTGGTGAATATGTGTTTTACCTAGGTGATGTACTTCTGCACTTGGACACGAATTAATGCTGACATAAAACTTTGAACACATTTGTCGAATAAATATTTCAATTGTAGGAATCTCAAGTTCATGATGGATTTGATTATTACGAATGAACCAGTCTGCATTAACAGCAATCCGTAGCACCTTGTTCTGGAACACTTGAATTTTATTAATTTGTGTCTTAGAGGCAGCATCCCAAACTGAACAGCCATATGTCACTATAGGCCTTAGAATAGATTTATATATTAGTACACTACACTCAACTTTTAAGGAAGACTTGCGGTTGATGATAGGACCTATCTTATCCGTAGTACCCCTGTATAACCGTTGCATAGCAGTGATGTCAGCAGCTGTGTCTTTTCTTCTTGTATATGTTCACTATCTGATATATGGATACCTCTGGTAGTCAGAGTTTTGAGCACTCTTCTGCATAGAGTAGTGATGTGAATTTGCATTTGTGTCATACACATATTTGAACCAGGATTTTTGTTTCCGGACAAAGCTTTGGTCCTCCATGAATATGTTCGCGATTACCGGAGACAGAGATGAACCCATGGCCGCTCCTTTGACCTGTTCATATAAGTTGCCATTCCAACTGAAAAAGGTGTTTTTCCAATCAAATCTCCACTAGTAGAACTATATCTTTCGGTAGTGAACGAAGAAATAACATCAAAACTCACTAGAATGTCACTTTCGTACACTCTTAAACGTTGATTTTCTTGACAAAATCCCACGAATCACTTATGTACCATTCTCTTTGCCACTAAGTGGGCGGAGCTTGGTATCTAAGTATCTTGCTAAAGCCTGTGTGGGAGAATTTATCGCACTGACAATAGGTCTGAGAAGTAGTCCATCTTTATGCATTTTGGGCAAACCGTAGATCTTGAGAGTTGTTGATTTTCTGGGTACTAATTGATTTTTCTCAGTTGTGTCAATTGTATCAGTGCTTTTGATCGCAATTGTAACTTTCGAGACGAGTGGGTTAAGCGGATTGCGTTCCTGCCTTTGCTGAGTGTGACCTCCAATCGACGACGCGGTCCAAGCCGAAAATTAGTAATCGTGTTGACAGTTCGAGAAATAGCGATAGCCTCAAACAATATATACACTTGTATTTGTCAATAGAGCTAGCTGCTCTTTTGAACGCTAGCCACCGTGTGTAATAAATGATGTTTATGGGTATTACCTTTTCCAAGAACTGGGATTCGTTCGCCGCAAGTAATGCTGTTAGATAGAATCGAAAAGTAGGACAGTTAGTAAGTCAGAGAGGGGGTTCTCAGACGGGTGCAAAAATCACGCATTTAAGATAATTAAATTACAGTATACATCTTACGTAATTATTAAAAACAATCAAGTGGTGTTTGCCAGTGTATTTGCTACCTGTAAGGTAGTGTAGAAGAGCGTCTGGTATGTGCTGTAGTAGCTATTGTATAAATCTGTAGATAAAGTATTTGCTTCTGTTGAGGTAGTACTGTTGGTAGTAATAACTGTGATATTATGATTGAGGTTTGTGGTATTCTGCCTCAAGCTTGCGAGCTCGTCAAATTGGCTGAGGGTTGCGTACCCACACGGAATCCCATATACAGCTGCTTAATAGTTATCGGGTGTTGCTTGTGTGTTCCATTCTTTGCTGGTGTGTGCTAAGGGATAGAGCAAGGGAGGGAGAGAGAGGGGTAGAGGGGGAGAGAGGGAGAGAGAGGGGCAGAGGGGAGAGAGGGAGAGAGAGAGAAGGAGAAGTAGAGAGGGAGAGAAAGGGAGAGGAAGAGAAAGAGAGAGAGTTTTCCTAAACAACAAGTGTTTTTTGATCAAATTAGTGTCTTTGCCATTATTACATATCTTATATTCTGTATGCAGTGTAGTTTGATGATCTAAAGGCGCGTTCTCACGATTCGATTTTAGTTGATCAACTTTAGTGGATCAACTAAAATCGAATGAAAATTGCTGTGAGAACATACATTTCAACTTTTGTCGGTCAACTTAAGTTGATTCCACGAAAGATTGACCCATTCAAACTTTATCGTTCAAGTTATGAGTCAACCACTATCTTTTAGAAGAGTTGAAACGCGTTTGAAGCGTGTGAACATTTATCAGTCAAGTTGAATCATTCGATTGTGTTGCATTCTACAGTCTGCTTGCTGTTTTACGAGATATTATAGATTTATTATAAAATGAGTGTAAAGTGGTCGGAAAATACAATGTTCACATTTATAGAACTTTATCATAATCATGACTGTCTTTGGAATCATAGACTGGACAGTTATAAAAATAGAGATGCTAGAGAAAATGCATTACGTGTTATGGCACGGGAATGAAAATAGACAGCCTTAATGTTCCATAATTCTTGAATCAGTAAATTAGTAATAACTTGCACACCTACACGGACGATTTCTCTAGTTGGCGCCATTTTATTTCACTAGTCGATTCAATTTTTACGCTTGAAATGTACGATGTGTGTGAACCAAAAACTTGACCGATTTTAGTTGCTCCACTAAAGTTGATCAACTAAAATCGAATCATGAGAACGCGCCTTAAGTCAACTCAGTTGAATTACGTACTGACTTCGGTAGTAATATAGGTTTACACTTTTAATAATCAAGTATCTGAACCACCGCTTTACTATTTTTCTTGTGCTCTGTGGAGTTGTAGCATAATTTCTTAACAAACTATTTTTTTATTGTTGAGATTATATTGAATGAAACACCCATTATATTTTTACGTTCTGCTGATTGATGTCTACTATCTTTTTAACGAAACTTCCTATATACTAATATATCCTTGTAATATATCTTCCTTTTTATAGAGCATATTTGTATTTCTCATTGCCCTGTTAATCATTTTTGTTATAAAGTTTTAATGATCTTCCATTACTCTGTTTTTAATTTCTAAGAACATCCACATTGTCACTTTCAGATGTTGGACGGAAAACTGTAAGGGATGAAATTACATTTCAACTACTTTTAACACCTTCTTCTGAAATAAGATGTTTACAAAACGCTGTTGAGAAGGTCTATAGTGTTTTTAAGCAACGAAATATCTACAGGTGGTTATATTACCATTGTGCTGAATAGAATATAGTAAATAACATTAATACAAATATGTTGCGAATCACTATTAAAATCAACAGTTTCATAATGAATGAACGAACCTGCTAATATTGTTTATTCTTTACTATTTTTAAAAGTCTAGCGTTTTCCAAACAACATGACGTCATCCAATGGTCGTAAGTCGAAAAATAACCAATACAATCTGTTCCATTCATTTCACAAGATACCTCCAAATATTTTCTATTTCCTTTTGTCTAATCTAAGGTTGAACCACATTATTACTTTATGAATTGCTGTTTTGATTCCGTAAATGAAGTTCTTAAGTAATCCCCTAACGAATAACATTTATTTTCTGTTTATAAACCTAAATATACGCAAACCACTGACCACTAACATGCATTTTCTGTAAACTTTGATCCTATGTTCTGATCGATAAACACCTTCGCGGAAACTACCCATTTCTATTATACATAAAAAGTAAATAATTGGAAACGGAAAGTGTTACAACTTTCCTTCTGTTGCGATTATTCATATAGAAGCGGTTACTTTATTTTCATATATTACTTCTAATGTATCCTCAAGTGCATCTTTTAGACCGAAAAAACCCGAAGTACGTTAGGGACATGCTTTGCAATAAATACAGGCGTCCTTAAACTTCCCTTGGGCGCACATTTCTCTTCGAACGCACCCTTTCGTAATACATTTCTAAGAATAAAAAAGTTTCTTCTTCTAACTTTGGACTCTTATAAAACATTTCAAACCCTTGTGGTGTATTTTTCAATTTTTCAAACCGATAATTGCTGTTGCATATTCATCGCCCTGATGCTACAATAAAATTCATCTGTCAAAATATTAGTAGAAAAATTCCTTGGATTCAAGTCTATCGGAATGTTTTAGCATGCCCAGTTCAAAGAGAAGCTTGCCCTTGTCGTAGGATTCTGAAATTTGATTTACGAAATTAATTCTTAAGTCCACAGTCGACTGAATTAAATTTTGAATGTACCTCCAGTATTTGCCGACGCTAATTAATAAGCCCACTGAAGTCTTGTTTCTAATACCCAGTGCCAAATATTTAATGTAGGTGAAACCAAATTATAGTAACATTTTAGATACGGTATGTCCGTAAATGATTATAGAAGCGCAGATTTCGGTGAATTATTTTTAAACGTTATTTATGTCCTAAAACTATGACCGAAGAGGGATATTTTATAAAAATTTAAATTGTTAAATACTGTCAAAAATCATTGATAAATATTGTCCGAAAGACACTTTCTTTAATAACTAATTATCAGAAAGTAACTTGACCTAATAACCACTACCATAGAGGTAGCCGGGACCGACGGCTTTGACGTACCCTTTGAAACACGGCCGCTCGCAGAGCAGCTTAACTTTGGTAATCGTTTGACTGGCACTAATAGCGTTTGGCTATGTGGCCGAACTGTTAGTAGTTATTAGCTATAAAAATTTGTAGTAAATTAAAATTTTGTTATGGTACCACGAATACCTTTTCTTAGTGATGACGTCGTCATGCGTTGGCTTTCCTTGTTTTGATTCTTCGTGCAGTAAAAGCGGAAGATTATTGTTAACTTTGTCAGATAGGTAAAGATTATGTACAGTAAAAACAATGTAAAATTATAACTATTAGATTGTATTAAGTTTATAGAAATAGCCCTCGACTAATGCTGCAGTTCAGTTCCTGAATGAGTTGGCCTATAACTGAATCGGCGTAAAATGAGTCAACTTATGATAGGAATTATAAATTACGGTCAAATTTACAACTACTATGGCTTACTTGTGTTGCATTTACTGCTGCAGATTGTTACTCAGTCTGTTTTATTTTATCTGCTTTTTTCATAATCGTAGCCTGTAACTGTAGATCACGTATACAGTACTCTGACGTACTAGTACGTCCCAGTGCTATCCACTCTCAGCCAATTGGAGTATATCAACGACTAGTCTAAACATGCGCAGACACGAAGCCATCGGCACCGTTGGAGAAATGTCCAATATACTATTCTAGCACAATTTTTTTAATGAATTCCGCGCACCGTACTGAAAGGGTTAAGAAAATAAAATAGAATTCACTAACAATACTTGGTACGATAGTCGTACGTTGCAGCGGTATCACAAATACTGACAGAGTGTCAGCGAGCGCAAATACAACACATGCAACACGCACGCGCGCGGTGTTATAGTAAATCGACGTAAATGGAACCGTCGCATACCGGGAGCTATTTGGTATAATAATTACACTTCTCCAACCCTCGTACGAGAATGACACACTAACGTGATAAACTGTCTTGACATATTCACACGCTGCTTTGGTATTAATGATGGCTTGTTTACACATTCAGATTTCGCAATTTCAGCAAGGCAAAACTACTGTTTGCAATAAAACGGCATTAACCGTTAAATAAACCGTTTAATATTGTAAATAAAGGCGGGAAATTGTATTTCAAACATAGATAAAATAGTTTGATGAACTGTGGTGTGCGGATACCGTATAATTGTGTTTGATGTTGTCTCTCAACTAATGGAATTATCGAATAGCAATGGTTTAACTGAACAACATTTCCACGCTACTCCACCCCCGCAATAATATCACCCGTTATCAGAAGTGCTGATTACTAACTAGTAGATAACATATTCAATAATATTATGATCAAAACATTGATAAGAAGGTATCAAAAAAACTTGCTTAGTGAAAAAGTATGTTACAATCAATTCGCGTTAAGGATATATTTGGACTTGATATAGTGGAATATGTATACGAATTCCAGTTGTTTAACTTAACGAGCGCCAACGAAGTTACCACAGTTTAACTAAGCTACTATTTCTCTAATAGAGATGCATCATCAATTACCTACATTTTAGGTAAGATACAGAAAAGAATACCTTGGACTGCACTAAATTCTGAATTCCCAAACCGATTTAGTTACAACGAGATGTATGGATTGTATATAAATATCTATCCTTACATGTCA
>JABXWE010048344.1:0-13853 GCA_014611495.1 Limonius californicus
AGGGTCGAACCTGGCCGAGGTCGTTGGGATTTTTCTAGCGGGGAAAAATCTGAAAGTGCGCCTTCTGTCGATTAAGAAGTAAAGCCGTAGTTCTGGAGCCATTACGATGTGTGACACGTTAAAAATCACTTGGAAAACCGCATCCTAGATCTCGCTTTCTCAAATCAACAATTAACAATCAACCCTAGGACAGCCAAGGATTTGTTCTTAATATATCCGGTTTGACAAAATAAGAATACCTAATCGACATATACCTATTTACTACTTGTGAATCCACACAAACCAAAAGGCTTAACCACAATCTTTTGGGTCGCAATAGTCGCATATCCTCTGTTATGTTCATCTGGTTGTGCCGCTTCATCCGGATTAGAGCAATATTCTAATTGCCGCTTCATAGGAATCAAATTTCTATTTTAATTGCAATTTTTATGTTGATTACAGTTTACGTTATTTTCTTAAAATTTAATTTATGAGCGGCCACTTTCAAAATTTAACCTAACGTTTGACATGTTTATTAGCGGCGACCAATATATTTCCGAGAATTACTTTGTTAGCAGCGCTAGCCTTCTAGATATTGCTTTTTAAGCTTTTCTCGGAAAATGCACGTGTTAATTTCGTTCTAAAACAATTTACCCTTGGGTATTTGTTTTTGCGGCGAGGGGAAGAATTTAGTAGGCGCTAATCTTTGGGCCCAGACGGACGTATTATGAAGATCGGGTTTTATTCGCGGCTTTTCTGCTAAACTGAGCTTTAGCGTAACGTATTTTGCTTTGGGCGAATAGAATCTCGCCCAAGTCGGATTTTCATAAAAATTAGCAGTGTTAAGCTTTGGTGCATGGACAATTAAGTGTAATCGTCCTTTCGATCTTTATCGGATATAAGCGATTTAAGAACTCGTGGAAGTTTGTGCTTCTTGGAGCTGCTGTTTCAACCGTCTGAACCCCTTTGGGAAGCAGTCTAATCCCCAGGGGCATACTAGCAATTATTTCGTCCAAAAGTCTCCCGAGGAACGCCGCCTAAATTTTTCCCGGACCTGGAAATACCCCAGACCGTACCCGCATCTGGAAAACAACCCCGAAATTGTGCCGCCCTCTCTTTCTACTGCATTGTACGAACATCAAGGTAAAAGAACTAGATTGTTTTGTGTGATGAAAAAAAACCATTTACGCGTTAACAAAATTCTAAGTGATTGAACCTTTTTTGTTTAATGCGACAAGAGGCGACCTTCAGTCGTCGATTGTAATTTCTTTTGGTTTGCTGTTAATTATAAAAGGAAACTATATACAAATACATATTTTTGTAAATTCAGACGCCACTGGCCACGTAGATTTGTTGAAAGGCGAACTCCCCCTTAATCGAACGTTCCTTTTAACCGATTGTTGTATTGAGTACCGTCATTTGCTTTCAAAAAAGTTAATTATATGTGTTTTGAAATTATTACATCTTTTATTATTGTATACTTTGTATTTGTGGGTGTGCGAATTTTGCAAGCTTTATAAACAGGAGGGAGGCACAATAAAAGTGAGTTCGATTCCCGTAAGCCGCTGGCTTCTCGGCCTTCCACGAGAACTGGTAATCTGCTGTGATTTTGATGATGTCGCCCGCTAATTTTGACCTACTCTGTACACAACCAGGAAGATTTAAAATTATTTTATACAGTTATGTCTCGTTTATGAATAAGATTCGCCGTAATAACAAAGTACGACATAATAACTTGTCATTTTTCTATTTGGAAACCCAAATGTGATTGCATCAATGTTATTATTAATAATAATTATGACGCGTGTTCAAGTTATTTATAAACTTGTTTGACGTAAACAAAAAGTTACTGCGTGCTATTGGAGGAAATGCAACGTAATATCATCAAAAAGTAATCTTTCTAATTACAGCCGTTTTAAGGTCAATAACAGTCAATCAAACATCTGCCGCAAGAAATAAAAGTTTGTAATTGAAGATCACAAAATATGTAAAAAGTCATTTAGAAAGCTGTATTTGGGAAACTTACTTGCAGAAATTAATTCACTGAACACAATCACTCACCAGGCTGAAATAATTCACAACCAAAATGTCTTACATACGCAAATTATAATCTTTCGCATGTTATCGCAGTTAAAATACCTTTGGGAATTATTTTATGCCCAAATTTCAGATTCTTGAAGAGCTAAGAACATGTTTCACGATCAACAAATAATTATTAATTGTTTTCAATAGTTAGAGGGATCACAACAGTTGTTAGTCATATAAAATTGGCGTAGAAAAGAGCATACTTCCTGCATATTTTAATATTCTTGTTTTTTAGTTTAGAAATTTTTACTTTCTTTGCGAATATGGGCGTTGTTTGTTTCACATTTCAGCTAAGAGGAATTGCTTTCGGTACAAATCCTAGATTAATAATCAAACATTAGAATAAAATAATAATAGTGACACTGGGAGTAAATTTGTATCTTAAATGAGTTCCAAGATGTGTAGATCTTTTTGTTTGAAGAAAAGTAATGCACGTTATGTCTTACATGTGGTAAAATTACAACTTTTGTAACAGAAAATAATTTGTAAATACCAGGGTTTAAAGTAAAAATTTTGAGATGTTATTAAGAAAAAATGTAATGCTATTGTTACCAATTGTGATATGAATTAAATTAAATTTTATGTGCAGGTTATTCTCCTTCCAGTGTTTTACCTCTTATGCGACGTAGCAACCTTTTTTCTTGTGGCCTATGTCGCGCATTTAAAGTGCCACAAGCATAGGGGACCTACAGCTTAACGTTGAAATTCCGATGTTCCGGTGCGGAGAATTGGAACCTCAGACCTTCGACCTAGAAGTCTGATGTGCTGATCTCCCCCAAGGCCGCAGGTCGTTAACATTAACATATTATGAAATGTGACAATTTATACGGTTAATCGTAATAATATCCTAACTTGTTTAATTTTGAAGATGTTTTATATTTATTAAGGAAGGTAATTGTGTGTCTGGCTGTGCTATAATATTTTTCAATAATTAATAATAGCTATTTAATTGTAATTATGTAGATTTATTTTTATACCACCGAAACCTGTTAAACTGTATACCAACAGATTTTTTCTAAATTAATTTATATTAATAATATTAGTCTCAGTTTGCTCTGAATTTCCTTGATTATTCATTGGAACTCTGATTTTTTGTAATGTTTTGTTTAGAGCTTATTGCCCTTCGATTTAGTAAAAAGTTTGATACTTATGCGTTAGTTGAGTTTTTCTTTAACAATGAATTTAAATTATTGAATGGAATTTCTAATAAGAAAGTTTCCGTCTAAGTTAATAAAAGTAATCCTGGGTTTTTACTGATGAGTAAGTCATTTATACAACAGTAGCAATAAGGGAGAAAATATAATCACAAATAACACAAGTCTACAAATTTCAAGTTTAGGAACGTTGTTCTATTCCTGATACCTATTCTTATGTAAATCGACCATTTTGAATTCAATGGTGTGCTTAGTTTTTGGCTATCACCTAAGATTTTTTTCGCAAAATAGGAAAATGCGCTTGTTCATGAAAAGATAACATTTTTTTATTTTGGTAAAATAAAATAATTCATAATAATAATAATACATAATATTTTTGATATTTTTAAATGAAAATTTACCAAATTAATTAGATTAAGTTTTTCTGGAATTTAATCTCTCTCGTTTATTTTGAAAACTCCGTCTCGAGGTTTTTCCTTGTATTTCACATCTGGGTTATCTCGCTTCAATGACCAGCAGTAATCAGCCATCATATTAACATTTCATCTCCCTTGGTACCGCCTTTCCATTTCCTTTATATTCTGGGGAAATTGTTCTCTTTGTTCTTCACTAACATCTCCGAGATTTTCAGGGAAGTAGTCTAGGTGAGAATCAAGAAAATGGAGTTTAATGCTCATATTGCACCCAATTTATGGAACTTATTCAGCATATTTTGGACAATGTTTATATAGTCTGGGTACTTGTTGTTTCCAAGAAAATGTTCTACAACATCTCTGAATGCACACCAGGCTTGACAATCAAGATCTGTCATCGTCGGTCTAAACCTTTCATCAGATTTTAAAGCTCTAATTTGGGGTCCAATGAAAATATCTTCTTTCAACTTCGCTTCGTAGAGTGAAGGAAATTTGGAGGAGCAAAGGTATTTGAAACATCCTCCTTCCTTGTTTAAAGCCTTTACAAACTGTTTCATCATCCCCAACTTGATGTGGAGAGGAGGTAGCAATACTTTATGTGGATCAACCAAGCTTTCGCACGGTACATTGTTAGTTCCAGGTAGAAGTCTTTCTCGGATGGCCCATTTCTTCTGCGTGTAATGTTGATCACGCGCTCTGCTGTCCCACTCACACAAAAAACAAGGGTACTTTGTGAATCAGACTGCTGGCCCAATAACATGGAAATGATTTTAAGATCACCACAAAGTTGCCAACCATATTCGTGATACTTTATTTTATTTAACAACAATTGAAGATTCTCAAGAGACTCTTTCAAGCGAACAGAGTGAGCAACGGATACCGAGGCATATTTATTACTATTGTGTAAAAGAACTGCTTTCAAACTTCGTTACTATGAATCAATGAATAGCCTCCAAGATTCAGAGTCATATTTTGTAGCTCCCAACGTCAATATTAAATCAAAAATGTTAAAGCAGTATACCAACGATCTTTCTTGGGAAAGGTAGGGCACGAAATCCTTTTCACGGTTTCTGTACCAAGCAAACGAAGTTCCTGGTACCAGTAAATGTTCATCCTGACGTCTGGATCCCAGAATTTGTACAGCGTCCTTCGGAAGACCTAAGTTTCTTATTAAGCCATTCAGTTCCGTCTGTGTAAAAACTTGTGGTTCCTGTGTTTTTACATTCGAAAACCTTCATTTGCTCACTCTCGTCAGTATCATTCTCAGAAGATATTTCTTCGCTAGAACTTGCAAATGTGGGTGGAATAGCGACGTCGGGTCCATGAGGAACTGGCCGTATCGCAGATGGGACGTCAGGATAAGAAATATCTTCCTTATTTCTTGAATTGAAGCCCTTTACGTTGCAGGAACAAAAGTAACAGTCGTCACCGGTTTCTTGGCTTCCTCTACACCATAAGAATTCCAAAAGACAAAGACTTTCTTGCACCTTTACTCCATTGCCTCACTTGTTCAACACAAATGGTGTAGACTCTGTGTGAAACCCATAGCGTATCTTGATCCCCAAGTTTTGTACCGAAATAAGCATGATAAGCTGTTTTTACAGAAATTGCAGTTTTCCGTCGTTGCTTCAGCAGTGTGAAATTACTACAGATATAACAAAATATATCTGGACTACTTAAACACCCTCTTGAAGACATTTATAATGACTGTATTACTTATGGTCACACAACTCCGTATAACCTTACGCTAATACCGAACTATAGTTTCTGCTGGGTCAAAAAAATAAGAACAAAATATAAACATATATATATTGTTGTGTTACACTTGATAAAATGGACTAATTGTATTTAAAAATATAAAGTACTAAAGCTATAGGAAGCTTTCCTGTGTAGAAATTTCGATGCTACGTTGTTGTTTCCGAACATATTTCGGGATGTCGTAAGCTGAAGATCTCAAATTTTGCATGCAGATGTAGGAAATTTGGCAATGAAACCGTGTTCAGAAGGTTGAAAGCTATACCTTTCAGCAATTTTACAGTCTTGAGCTGTAATAACAATAATATTAATAAAAATGCTAATATTTTGACAGTTCATACCTAATATGTAAAATTAAACATATTGTATACTGTTAATTTGTAAGATATTGTAGCGTGCGATTTCTTGCGCCTGGTTGATTGGTATTTAAATTTTCAATGCAGCATTTTGGATTGCATATTTAAGCTTTTGATTAATTCAGAATAGACCTTGTGGAAGTTTCGTGTCATCTACTCGTGTATTTCCGGTTTAGGAAATGGTGAATTTTGGGTTTTCCGTTTGACATGTAACTGTACGAGTTCTCAAAGTAGGTGCACGTGTTTTGAGTTAATTTGGAAGTCGTTTTAAAACTTGGGAAGTTTTCCGATTTGAACTTTCAAGACACATTTGGGAAGTTCTTAGGCATCGATAGAGTGATGTGAGTTCCCGGGGAGTTTATCCCAATCTGTGTGCAAATCTTTCGAGAGAGTTCTTTCGTCAGTTAACATCTTTTCGTAAGCACAGAAAATCCAATTTCTCTTGTTTCACTTCTAAGACTATTGAAATTATTTAGGCGAATAGGCTGGGGTTAGAATTGACAAAAATTACCAGTCATTTGTGAAAAATCAAAGAGATCCTGTGGGTTCGAGACAAGTGGAATTATCTGCCATGCAACGAACGCATACAACAGGTGTGGATCGAGATAGCTAGATTGCAGGTGTGTCAGTTCCTTTCATATTCAATTTTTACATATAATTTCGAGGATACGAGGGGTTCCGGAAAATTATAGTTTAATAGTAAGGAATCGTAGTAAATCGTGTAATTATATACATAAATTAATAACAAGACTAAGTTCATTTTAATTAGTGGGAGTTTAAATTCAATTGATTTTGTATTTTGGTAATATTGGTGATATTTTATTGAAATTCTGTTAATAATTGTAAAATGGTCAACAGTATAATTAATTTTATTTTATTGATTAAAAATTCAAATAGCAAGGGGGAATAGTGCGGAAGTTTTAAATCTTGATTAAGAGTGCGCCGATACTAATACCATTATATTGGTATTTTTACATCTGGGTATTTGGTTCGCGAGGCCTCGAGAAACTTAAAAATACGTAGCGGGGTTGGTCGCGAATATCATTATGGTTGGAAGCGGAATAAATGCTTCGTAGTCTAGTAATCATTTCGCATTATTGCGTTCCCTATATATTCAAGAATTTTGTTTTATTAATTTGTTTAACGGAAGGTACTGTTAACCATGATTGGTTAATTCCTGTTACATCTTTATATATCTTTATTGAATACCTACTTTAATTTCATGTGGCGATGTGTCAAAAAGGTTTACTTGCGTGATTCTTTATATAAATTGAAATTTTGTAATTTATTGTTGTGTTTTATTGTGTCTTCGGTTAAAATAATTTACTTTGGTGACAAATTGAGTAATTACCGAAGCAAGATAGGTCAGAACTCCAGGAAGGTTCCTGTTTACCTCTTGTTATTTTCAAGGCCGAAGGATATTTTAAACAGGTGGCGCCTAGGCTTATCTAATCCCCCCTTCTTCGACTGTAGCTGGTCGACCCTTGTCCTTGATACCTGGACCTTGCATCGTTAATGGTAGTTTCGGTTGTATTGCTTCTATTTAGTATAACAGACTTTGTCGCCGTCTATTCGACTAGGCGTTACAATATTACTCTCAGTGCTATTAATATAACTTGAGAGGCAACTTTAGGTTGTATTTGTTTAAACTATGAGATTGTTTTTATTTATTTATCTACAAAAATAGATAATTTTGATAGATACAGAAAGAAATTTGAAAATTATTATTTAAAAAACTTGTAGATTGTTACGGTCCAAAAAAAGACTCACGTTGCGGCGCCAAATTTGTTACGGGTCGATTCTCGCTACGAGAATCTTGGGACAGAGAAAACCGCACGTTGGCATGCTAAGAAATTTTCGGTACGGCCAAACGCGCTTTTCTTGGACCCGCAAACAAAAAAAGATGGTAAAGGCCAGTGGCTTGCTCAGAGGAGTAGGGGAAGGTTCGCTGAAGTTGCTTAAAATTGTGTACAGGATGCGTCGAAATAAGTGGGCGCCACCCTCCGAAATCCAGCTGGTTTTGTAGGTCCTCGCGGAAGGCCGAGAACCCACTGCTTACAGGAAGGGAACTTACCGTGTTTTGTGCCTCCTCCTATATATATAATTAAAGCTTGCAAATTTCTTACAGCAGGTACAAAAGACACAATAAGAGACAATAAACTTTAAAACACATATAATAAAATAAATAGAAAGTGGCAATACAATAAACGGACACGAAATATTATGACACAAAAATTTGCATTACATGTTTATCCTTGAACGTTCAGGTAACTCTTCGCCACTGGTGTTACGGGATTTAAGTTATGCATTAGTTATAAAACACCATTGACGCTGAAGTTCACAAAAGTATGGTACAATTTAGTAGCTTTATCCTAAACCAGATTAACACATATGGCGACTGAAGGTCCTTTTTATTTTTACAATTATAAAAAAATTAAATGTGAAGTCTGCAAGTCACGCGAGGAAAAAAAGGTTTATTTTTTTTTCCACTGCACAACAACAAAAAACATTCTTTACCTTGACGAGGAGATGGCACAATAAGACGGCGATTTTCCAGTTGCGGAGTTGAAAATAAAGGGCCAAGAAAACAACGCTTTTAGGGGCAGCGTTGGGCACGATGTCGCTGCTACGCCTCTGGGAACTCCGAGCTGGTTTCCACTGGGCCAACTAGCGTAGACAGAAGAGACTTTTTCGAACAACGGGAACAAAGCAAGTTCCAACAGCACACTTGCACGATATTTATTTATTTATGTATGTCCCTTTTTAACCTCACACCAATCCGAATTAAGTTCGACAGGAGCAATTATAAACTTTAATTGTCCAAAACCATGGCGACCATTTTGCTATCACTTTTCTATAAATCCAACATTAGTAAGTCGAGGAACTTTTGCACTACAGCAAAACACGGTACGGTAGATCGTAAAAATAGCAACACGCCGCAAGGAAAAAAAAGGGAACGGTCTCTAGCATTCAACCGTTGGCTTCGATAGTCTGACTGTCACTCAAAAAAACATTTACGGGCCTCGATGGATGGTGATTTCGAGAACCGGAGTTCACCAGGTTCGGACGTGAACTGACCCAAAATGCCATTGGGGCCTCACTTCTCCCAAACGATATTGCACAATCTTACGAAATCATACGGAATATTCTGGAAAATAATTTGTTGTTGACGCTCGGAATTCCCAGAAGCGTTCGAGGTCCCGCGCTAGAACAGGAGTCTGCAGTTTTTCACAAAGGGACTATTGATACATTCCGAACTTCGACAGACAAAATAAAAGACCGAAAGTAGTAACCCAAAGTAAGAATTTAATTTAGAACAGCGATATTAATTTCTACGAAGCGGCAAATAAATTACGGAATTCATAAAGTGTGCGGCAAATTTAAAAAATCACATAACAAGATTCTGGTAAATTTGTATTAATAAATGTATTCCATGAACTAAGGAATCATTTCATCATGTTTCCTATGATAATAATGTTTAATTTATTCATTTATTAGTAATTTAAATATGTTTTGACATTTTCATGCATAAATGTGAAAATTGTAATACAAGTATTATTACAATTCCTTAGATGAAAATATGCTTCAATGCAGTTGACTTGATAGTCAAGGCAACTTTGAGTAACAATTTCGTTAGCAACAAGGTTTTAATAATTGGTTTATTTATAAATATGTGACAAAAGTGAATTTACAAACATAAATGTATACAATTCTTATATTAAAGGGATCTGATTGGGTAAAATTGTATTGTAAATGTTGATTTAATATTGTTAGAATAATTTAATATTGATTTCATGAATGTTAATAGTTAATTTAATTGTTTATTTATAAACTATAATTATTGTAAATGTTTTGTTAGGTTAATTTTCGTTATAACTAAGTCGTGTTTGGAGTCTATAGATTCAATTTTTGATGCAGATTGTGAATATGCAATTAGTTTTGCTGTAAATTTATTTATTGTTAAAATATTTAGCTTTTAAGGATTTATTGCTGGAAATTGTAAATTTTGTTTCCTGTAATCTGATTGGTCAGAGAGTTTTGGATGTTTCATCTCTCTCCATGCAGATTCTGTATTACTACGAATTTTTAATTGTTTTTGAAGATTACTATCTGATTATGAAACTTTGTTTACACCTGAGTATATAAACAAAATTAAAATTAACAAATTAAAAAAACAAAAATAGCGTCACTTCTAACTTTAACTCCTGGAAAACGGTTGCTGGTTCTCCAAATAAATTTACTTAATTTCGTGTGTAACAATTGAATTTTATATCAATCAAAGTATTATTATAATAAAAAGTTAATCATAAATGTGCGTGTTTTACTTACGGAATTATTAATAAGAAAAGTGCTGCATTTAAAAAGAAATAAAGTGCTTCGATTTATTCATTGTTGGTGTTTGATCTTCGATAAATCCTGTGGAGAATTTCGATCGATGTTTGGAGATCAATGAACGTAACCTAAAACATCTCAAATCAAATACCAGGGCTACGATAATTTAAATTCTACTACAAGTGGATTCTGCGTTCATCTTATCTGTGCTACAAAAATCCAGAAGATTGCAGGGTGAGTGGATTTCGTATTTGGAAATCTACACAAGACTTGCTGAGTGCCGTGAAGATCATGCAAGCAGATCGAGTTTTGAGCCTTAGGCGCGAGATGGCGAGGATACAGTTATGCGAAAATAGCATAATTAAAAAGAAGTACAACGGAAATTAGAAAGAAAGTTAGAATGCCATTAAGTTATGTTGATACGATTATAAATAATTTGATTTAAATGTGTGCATATGTTTGTTAAAAGATATCGTATTTAAAATTCTTGAAAGGATTATGATATTTTAAAGTCAATTAATTTTAAGTTTATCCATATTTATTTACAGAGTTTTTGGTCCTTTCTTTGTCAGCTCCCTGCATGTTCAGATTTGAGAATTTAAAGCTTACGATACTCCATTTAACTCCGCCTGCGGTAGATACTGAGTGGATTGAGTAGCTCAGTGGATGCCGTTGCCGGTCCCAAGCCCGGGTAAAGGAGGAGGGTTTAGCGGTTAGGTTAGCAGCCTGCTGCCGGTTAAATACGAACATTGCTCAAAGAACCAGAAACGAGCCTCGGACATGGATGGATAATGAGATGACGACTACGGCAAGAAAAAGGAAACAGAAATGGAGATTATGGAATAAAAACAATACTATTCGACTAGGCACATGGAACGTGAGATCACTGAATACAAAAGACCAAGAAATTCTAATGGAAATCGAAGATAAGGAACTAGACATATGCACAATTAACGAAACAAAAAAGAAAGGAAAGGGATCAGTGCCCTACAATAACTACGACCTTATATTTAGTGGAGTTGATAAAAACCAACGAGCGAAAGAAGGAGTAGGGATATTTCTACATAGGAAATATAGACATGCTCTTGAAGAATGTACATACAAATCAGAGCGCATTGTAGCTATAAAGCTAAATACAAAACATAAAAAATTGAACATCATATCAGTGTATGCCCCGGAGAATAGGAAGCCATTCGCAGATAAGGAAACATTTTATGAACACCTACAAGAGATGACAGATGAAATCCCTCAAATGAATTAGTACTTATAATGGGAGATTTCAACGCTAGAGTAGCAAACGAGGTTGTACCCGGTGTGAAACAAAAATTTAACGAGGAAGTTAAGAACGAAAGTGGAGATATAATGACTGAATTTTGTGCCAGAAACGAAATGAGAATCAATAATACCTGTTTTGACCATAAGATACAACACAAATATACTTGGCAAAATACCCAAGGCCAGAAAACGACAATTGACTACATAGTGTCAAATAGGAACATGCATCCTACTCAAATATTAGACGTACGATGTCTTAATTCGTCCGATATAAGAAGTGACCATAGCCTTGTCTTCAGTAAAGTAAGGCTGGAATTTATAAAGATAGCAAAAAAGGTACTACCTGCAAATGAAACAAAGATAAACATTGAATCACTGTACGATATCTCTACAAAGCAACTTTATATAAACAGAGTTTCCGCAAAAACAGAACGTAATCCACTACAGGATGAAGAAAGTGTAGATAGAAGTTGGAAAAAATTAAAAACCAACATATTGGAAGCGGCCAACGAAGCACTGGGTACGAAGAAAGTCAATAGAACGGGAACTGATACGAAAAACAAAACTCCCTGGTTTTGCGAAGAAGTAAAAGAGCAGGCCCTAAGGAAGAGGAAAGCATACCTGAAGTACAGATCATTAAATACTAGAGAAGCATATGAAGAATACAAAGCAGTTAGAAATGAAACAAATTCAAATATAAGAAAAATAAAAAACGATTATTGGGAAAAGTTTACCAAAAGTATGGAGCACGATTTTTATGGGCTGCAAAAACAGATGTGGAGATTTATTAGAAATCAGAGAACAGAAACAAAAGAGCTAGTGGAGACAACACAAATATCACAAGATGAGTGGGTTGACTATTTTACAAAATTATTCAGAAAAGACAACGAATCAATCGAGATCAGACCAGATGTGGAAACGACATAGGTATGGAAATTACAATGGAAGTGGAACAGGCAGTAAAAAAGGTAAAAAATAGGAAATCAGCCGGAATGGATCAGATTCCAAATGAGTTACTGAAATATGGAGGACACAACGTAATACACCAACTTACCAAGTTGATACAAAAAATATTCAGTGAAGAAAAAATTCCTGCAGAATGGAGAACAAACACCTTAATCACTCTATTCAAAAACGGAGACAAAAACGACTAGCGAACTACCGAGGTATCAATTTGCTTAATACATCATTGAAATTGACAACCAGGATAATTACTAACCGAATAACCACAATTACAACCTTGGCTGAAGAGCAGCAAGAATTCAGAAGCGGGAGATCTTGTGTAGATGCCGTATTTATAATAAGGCAAGTGGTAGAAAAAACTGTAGAATATAATGTACCGGTATATCTGTGTTTTATCGATCTATAAAAGGCTTTCGATAGAATTCAGCTTCATGACATACTACAAATATTATATAGAAGACATATACCCACCAATTTCATTAATGTTATTAAATATGTATATATATATATATATATATATATATACTGATAACAATATAAAAATTAAAATAAATGGCACTCTCAGCGAGGCAATAG
Organism: Limonius californicus; assembly: GCA_014611495.1. Taxonomy (NCBI): domain Eukaryota; kingdom Metazoa; phylum Arthropoda; class Insecta; order Coleoptera; family Elateridae; genus Limonius; species Limonius californicus. Next base: position 12,889 of record JABXWE010048344.1, read on the forward strand.
TTGTCAAGAAAGGGGTAAGACAAGGTGACTCGCTCAGCCCTCTCCTATTTAATCTTATTATGGATGATATAATTAAAAGCGTAAGTAATCTTAGAGGATACATGATGGGAAATAAAGAAGTAAAAATCCTGTGTTATACCGATGATGTCGTACTATTCGCGGAACAAGAAGACGACTTACAAAGACTCTTATATCAATTCACTAAGACTGCCAAAGATTACAATATGTTGATCTCAACGGAAAAAAACAAAAACGATGACAATTACCAAAGAGCCAATTCGGTGTAAATTGGAAACAGATGGCAAGATTATAGAACAAGTAATGAGCATAAAGTATCTGGGAATCAAGATAACAAGCAATGGTTCATTACAGGATGAAGTAGAAGAGCAAATATTGAAAGCAAATAGAATAGCAGGCTGTTTAAACACCACAATATGGCAAAATAAACATCTACAATTGGAAACGAAGACGAGGATTTATAAAGGGGCAATTAGGCCCGTCATGGCGTATACAGCCGAAACAAGAACCGACACCGCAAAAACACGGCGACGCATGGAAACGACAGAAATGAAGGTACTGAGACGAATAACGAACAAATCGCTAAGAGATAGAGTTAGAAGCACAGAAATTCGACAAATGTGTAATGTAGCACCAATAGGAGAGTGGATAGATGGCAGAAGGCAGGAATGGAACGATCACATTAGTAGAATGGACAGTGAACGCCTAGTACGAATAACGAGGGATAAAATTCCAACAGGAAGAAGAAGCGTCGGAAGACCAAGAAAAGGTGGAGAGACAGCTTGTAGTGCTCAATAAACTGGTATGGAACAGGCACTAGCCTATTAAGAAGGAAGAAGAAGAAGATTTTTGATTCGGGATTTTTGTTTCGGGATTTTCACCGAACACCTGTAAAACCAAATTCATAGCCGCCTAGTATCTTCTTTGAGTAGGTACTTAGCCAATCT
>JABXWE010048347.1:0-14317 GCA_014611495.1 Limonius californicus
GCAACGATTTGCGATCGAGACGTTCGATAAATCTGTGCAGTTCGGTTTTGTACAGATAAAGCCCTACCATTTATCGTTACATGTGTACATCTTCACAATTCTAGCATACGATATATCAACACCAGCTTATCGAATAGAAAAATTAACTTTCGCCAATGAACTGTGTAAACCAAAATATCTGCAACGATTTACAATCCAGCCGTTCGATAAATCTGTGCAGTTCGGTTTTGTACAGATAAAGCCCTACCATTTATCGTTACTTGTGTGCATCTTCACAATTCTAGGTTACTGTTTATTGCCACCAACTTATCGAATAGAAAAATTAACTTGCACCGATGAACTGTGCAAACCAAAATATCTGCAATGATTTACAATCCAGACGTTCGATAAATCTGTGCAGTTCGGTTTTGTACAGATAAAGCCCTGCCATTTATCGTTACGTGTGTACATGTTCATAATTCTAGCTTACGATATATCGATATCAACTTATCGAATAGCAAAATTAACTTGCACCGACTAACTGTGCAAACCAAAATATCTGCAATGATTTACAATCCAGCCGTTCAATAAATCTTCGCGGTTCGGTTTTGTACAGATAATGCGTTACCATTTATCGTTACTTGTGTACATCTTCACAATTCTAGCTTACTGTATATCGACACCAACTTATCGAATAGAAAAATTAACTTGCACCGATCAACTGTGCAAACCAAAATATCTGCAATGATTTACAATCCAGACGGTGGATAAATCCGGCCAGTTCGATTTGTACAGATAAATCGCTACCATGTATCGTTGCGTGTGTAGCTACCTTTAGGCACGCAATAGACACAGCTATTTAGGAATATCGTTCAACAAATAGAAACATTATAACATCTTCACAATTCTAACTCTATGTCTTTTTTGTTTGGAAAAGTTAATTAGGGTTCCATTATTCGTTGTCACCTTTTTTCGGCGTAACTTTGAACGGCATCTCGCTTTCCAAGTATTCTTAGATTTTCCTGCAGCTGTGGTCATTTAATCTCGTGTTAGGAAGGCGGAGGTAGTGAAGTAGAAACCGAAGGCGTTGCATTTCTTATAGATAACTTTAATTTAAAGTGCACTTGCTCCCTGACCTTAATTTTATGCGCCAGTGAAATCTTTTATTAACTTGGAATAAGGGAAATAACTTTCTGAAGCTGTTAAAGTAGGGGCGACAAAATGCGGATCTCTTTCCGCTATTTTTCTTCCGTTATTGAAATGTCTGCGTTTAATTTGCATTCGGTAATTCCGATACAATTAAAACTGAAATGTGATTCTATTACTACTTGATTTATATGGTTTCTATATAACATATTGATTACTCCGTCTAGAAGGTAAGTGTTTAATAAGGGGAAAGTTGCTCATCAATAGACTTTACAGTTGTAAAAGTTTTAAGAACATAATACCGAAAACGAAATTCAAGCAACAAAATGAACAAACACTAAGAAATTGTTCGCTAATTAAGTTTTCTATTTGTAGAATTTATACTGTCTCGATTACACAACTAACAAATCTCCATTGTATTGATTGGATATAGAGTAGAAATTGAAAGTTAAATATTTTATATAATAAAAATTTATCCCGTTCCATTAGGAAGCTCATAAGCAACAAATCTCCGAATTTAAACAGTAGACCAGGGGTGCCTAAACCAAGGACCTTGCCGCTAGGGTATCGCGGCAACGTATAGCTGCCGAAAGCGCCTAGAAAAACTTGTTTAATTTATATATTTACTGTATACAACTGTATCCCATACCATATGCAGCTAGTACAAGCCATTACTGCTTTTGATTATGCTTCAAGAGTGACGTGTCTTGTATTCATACTGAGAAAAGTTGTAGAAAATCCAAACTTTGCTGTCAATATTGTTTAGCCATGGATCTACTTTTACGAATAACCGTGTCATTAATCTGCATAATAATCATGTATGGACAGAAGAAAATTCTCACGCTGTGGGCGAGTCCTGAACATCAGTTTTCGTAAAATGTTTGGCTGGACAAGGCCAGTATTTTCACTAAATCTTTTGACTGGCGAACTATACCTTGCCTTCTTTAATTACACTTTACCTCCACTATTGGAATACGTGCCCCTGAATGAAATGGTACATCTGTGGTTTATGCACGATGGGACTCCTCCACATTTTTCAATCAATGTCGGAGAATGCCGATAACCTATAACGGCAAATGCATAGAATGAAAGGTCTAATTTTAGGGCCATCTAGATTCCCTAATTGTACCTTTTGATTTCTGTATTTGAGGAAATCTTGTATTTATTTACCTGTTAGTGCCTTTTTTACTGTTGAGTAACCTTTTTTATTAGATTTGATAAGTACTATACGTAGGTAACTTATCCTACCTTTCTTTAATCGCCTTTATATTATTTATTCTCTGAAAGTGTATTAATCATTACAATTCTACTCCTCAAAGTTGTTTAATGATACTGATGCTAATTTATTTATTCGTTTTTGATGAATAGAGAACGTCGAAATTATTTTCTCTGTTATGCCCTGGAAAGTATGAGAGTATGTACGGCAACCCCGTAAGAGATACAAGCTATTGCGAATCTTTTCTACTGTTTTATTTTATATTTCATAATTAACAAATATTTGATCGATTTTGAATCATTTAATGAATTTTCGTGTGGACGTCTAGCTTTACAGCATCCGCATTTTGTTTAGCATTCCATAATATTAAAAGACAAAACAACAAGGACAGGCGGCTGAACTCCCCAAGATCGATGGAGTTTTGTAAACTATTTAGCATAACAAAAAGTCTCCAAGACTAAGTGCCGGATTTGCGTAGCACAAGAAAAGAAGTAGCGAATGCGTCGTTAGAATACAAGTTATTTGGAGCTTTTCAAGTCGAGAAGGTGGAACTCCAACTAGGAATTCGATCTAAAATAAATCATGCTATTGTATTGTGACCTAGTGTGTTCGTTTTTGTAGTTAAAATATGAAAAAGTAGCACACAACAACTATGTTTTGCAGTCTCACTAAGTCAGCTATAAAATATAGTTCTAGTATTTTGTTTATTCCTGGTAGTTGTATATATCTAATGCAAAGTGCTTAAGAAAAATGTATATAAGTTGTAGAAATATTTCAAGATTGCAACAGAATTATTTATATTATAAAGATTGCAATAATTATTTAACATTTTATAAGCGTCTGGGAATTTTTAAATTCAAAATGCTGCCCTATTGTTTTCATGCCAACGGAAATATCTCGTACAACTTTAGATTAGACGTCAACAGCTTCGAAATGTATATAAAAAAAATTCTTTTCGTATTTGTCAATTTGACGAAGCTATTCAACATATTAAACCTTTATTTAAATATTCTCAAAACCTTTTGATAAGTATGATTTCGTGTTTTTTAATAATGTTCATTGATCAAGTTCTTTAATTGTCCAGCAATTAAAAAAATAATTCAACACAATACAATAATTTTTTATTTCTTCTAAACAGAAACAGTATATACGTAAATATAATTTACTTATTAAAAATATTTATGCAACCTTATCGAAGCTCCTCAAACCCATAACCAGGACCCCTTCGGATATACCTAAAATCGAAAATTCTATCACTTCGTATAATGCAGGCTTTATCCAAACAATTCAAACTGTAATAAGGATTTTGTAGCTTCTAACTTTTTTAAAATTAATACCTACCCACTTAACTACTAATCAGTCTTTACTTGCAAATCCTAGTATGAAAGAACTGAATACAAATTTAGTGGAGGAGTTAGAGTAACAAACAAATATAAAGGCAATAGTATATCAAAGAAATCGAAAATAAGTGACGAAACAAAACAGCTGATGAATGAAAGATAAATCCTGGAAGTTAAATATGGAAACTTACATATAGAGTACATTGAACTGTAGAAGTTAATCAAGACACGTGTTAAAGAGTATATAGGAGTGTATAACGATAGAAAAATAGAAGAATGTAGAGCAGAACCAAAACGTGAAAATTATTAGGAAGCATTTAAACACAGGACAAAAAGAAACAGTTAAACTAAAATGAGAAGCTGGTGCAACTACAGATAATAAATCCAAGATCTTGAAAATTATACAAGCATATTTATAAAGATACGTACGATTCCAAAGTATTTTACGTCGAAGTGTATGGTGTTACGCACAAGGCACAAGTGTTAAACGTAGGTTCATAGCAACCAACAAAAAACAATAAGGCCCCAGCAGAAGATGGAATTATGGTAGAATACTTTAAATACGGATGTGAAGAAGTACTGAATACGTTACCACACCTCTATAAAAACTGTTGACATCAAGGAAAAATTCCAAAGCAATATAAAAGTGTAGCAGCTCTTCTGCTATACAAAAAGGGCGAGATGATGAAATTACAAAATAATAGACGCATTAGTCTGCTGTCTAGCCTATACCAATTAAAAACATAATCAGCATCAAATCAGGTGGTTTGCAACCTAGGAAGCAGGGTGGATTTAGATCAGGCTCTAGCACACACATCATCTTCAATTAAAATAATTGATAAAAATATGTGGAATATAGTACATCACCGATTAGATTACACATGATGTGACACTGTAGAAATTTGGGCAATATTAGGAGCATTAGCACATTGTCTCATAGACCACAGATATACCAAATTGGTAGAACATATATACATATATATATCAGGGCAGTCGTTTAAGTTTCTACAAGCAACCACTAGGTGACACTATTGAGATGTCTCATTACTATTTTCGTAAAATTTGACATTTGTTATTCTGAAAACAGTGGCACCTTAGAAATTGACCGAGTAGTTAGTTTAAAGTGAGCGTTTAAAAAAAGCAATTTTGACAAAAAATGGAAATTTCACGTGAAGGTTTTCGTTGGATGATTTTTTACGATTTTAGTAAAGGCCTAACTCAACAACAATGTATAGAATCGCTTCTTCAAATTTGGTAATGAAGCACCATCAGAAAAAACTGTTTACAATTGAATTGAATTTTGTCGTGGTCGTGCGTCCATCAGTGATGAATTTCGTGAAGGTCGATCAAAATCGGTTATATATGACTTACAGTAAGATACAGGCATCATTAGGCATGTCGAAGACTGCAGTACATTTGATTTTGCACTAAAATTTTGCTGTGAAAAAGATCTGTTCCCGATGGATTCCGCATAATTTGACCGAATCTCAAAGAATGCTCGTGTTAATTGGTGTATGGAAATGCTCAAAAAATTCGACCGAGGAACTGCAAAATCCGTATACAACATCGTAACAGGTGACGAAACTTGAATATATTCGTATGAACCGGAAACTAAGCAACAATTCACTGTTTGGGTGTTCCAAGATGAACCGAATCCCACAAAAGTTGTTTGTTCACGAAGCACTTCCAAGAAAATGATCCCTTGATGCTTCAGTTGTATTGGACATGTCGCAACCATTCCTTTAGAAGATCAAAGAACAGTTAACGCAGAATAGTATACAACAATTTGTTTGCTAGAAGTCGTGGACGAAAGCAGGAAAAACAACCGAAAACGTCTGATCATTCTTCATCATGACAATGCCAGCTCTCACGTGTCAAACAAATGATTATTTGAAGGAGAAAAACAAAATTGCTTGTATTCACCTAACTTATCGCCTAACAACTTCTTTGTGTTCCCGAATGTCAAACAAAAAATGCGTGGACAGCGATTGTCATCACCTCAAGAAGCTGTCGAATCCTTCAAAATGTTTTTAAGATACCAATTTCAGAGTGGAAAAAATGTTTCTAGAATTGGTTTGAACGCATGCAAACGTGTCTAAATCTTAAAGGGGAATATTTTAAAAAGCAATAATATAGTTTGTTCCAAAAAATTCTTACGTTCCTAGTTTTTATAAAAACTTAAGAGGCTGCCCTCGTATGCGAGATTTCTACGATTGTCTTCATTTCTCACTTCCCAAGTTCTGTAATTTGCGGTCTTGCCAATCACCGTTTTGTAGACCCCTTGGGACTTCTGGGAAGTCTTCTCCGCTTTCGTCGTTCTACCGGTATCCATTGCCAAACTCTTTTAGGCCATCTGCTTTCGCCCATTCTCTGGAGGTGGCCATACCATGTCAAGCTTCTACTTTTTGTGTTATGTAAAATATTCTCTTCTACATTCATTATTTGTCGTACAGAGTTACTACATGGTTCAGTCTCGATACACCACATCGACATCGACATTTTCTGCTAGAATAAATGTATAAAAATGCAACTATCATTGTCAAACTACCAAAACCTACAAACAAAATCGCAATGAAAATGGTTATTACACAAGGAGATAGTAGCTCCCCAAAATTATTCACTCTAGTGCTAGAAGACATTTTTAAGAACCTTGAGTGGGATCAGATATCCATTAACGGAGAATGTTTAAGCTTCGGTTTGCAGATTACATTCGTAATAGCAGATAATATCCAAAACTTACAAGATCTGATGTCCCAACTAAATGAATAATATAAAAAAAGTGGGGCTTTGCATGAATCTCGGCCAATTTAAGATTTTAACTAATTTACTGATAACATTTCACTGGGTGCAACAGATATTAAGCAAGTGAGGAATACATCTACCTAGGACATACCGCCAAAGTAGGGAAAGAGAATCAAGACGCTGAGATTACCAGAAGAAATATATTAGTATGGATTGCTTTTGGTAATTTACGATATGTAATGACGAATACTCGAACAAAGAAAATTTTTGTTTAGTGTATATTAGCGTGTGTTACCCTACGGTTGAGACACTAACTTTGACGAAACGTATAGTGTATAGACTAAAACATACACAAAGACCTATGGAAAGATCTGTATCCGGGGTTAGCTTCAGGGATAGAAGACCGAGTATTTGGATTCGCAATCAAACAAAGGTAGCAGGGCAGGGCACCGTTCCCCTCACGTCAGTTTTTATTTCGGATAACGGCAAGGGTTGTCTTATGCTGATAGCATCCTCCCGGTACAAATAGCAGGTAGATAATCCTCTAAAGAAGGAATATCCTAAGGACATTTGTAAGATTAGAAAATGTGTGTATAAAGCTCGCCGTTTCATACTACCGCCACTACCGATGCATATTTCAGACGTATTTTTAATTCATTAGATTTGACACTTAGGAAAGGAGAAGAGTTTCTATTGGTAAACGATTCGTGTAAGAACATTGTGGTTTTCTTATGTGATAGTAATTTAAAGTTCCTTTTGAGTATTGAAGCTGTATATGTTGATGGTACATTCAATTACTGTTCCAAATATTTTGTAGTATGTCTTACTTCATTAATTGGGAGAAAGTAAAACCGAATATTTAAAATAAAAGTGGAAAGTACGTAGGCCAGGGTAAAGATGCCCTAAGATTTAGAACCGCCGCTGGGTCGCCAGGAGAAAGATGCCATAGGATGAAGTAGACTCATTAACCATGAGGGGAACGGTGCCATACCAAGTAGAAGATGTAATACACCGTGTTACTACTTTGAAATGGAATTGGGCGGGAGATCTAGCATATGTGAAAAATAATCAATGGACCAAGCGAATAATTAAATGGTGACCATGACAGGGCAAGAGAAGCGTTCGAACACCACATCTACGATGGACGGATGACGTTGTAGTAACAGTATCTAAATACTGATGATGTGCACAAAACAGAGAGGTGGAAATCTATTAGGGAGGCCTACCCCCAACTTTGGACGGATGTGGACTCATGATGATGATGCTGTTAGTCCATAGGTAACTTGATTAAGGGACTACTAAGGTATCCCAAAATGAGCTAAAATTAGAGTTTACTATTGTTACTGTAACTAAGTTAATAGACAACCTTGCAACATGAGTTTTATAAACTTGTAGACCACACATCCAAAAACGAAATAAACTAAAAACAAATTATCGAAAAACGAAGAAATGATGATAAAAAATTGCTGTAAGTTGTGTAACGATACGTTTATGGTATATGTAGGCTTATTTTTGAATTTTTATCACCGTATGATAAAGTACCATTCTTTTAAAAATACACTTATAATGCACATAATCTCAATATTAAAATTTATACAGTTTTCTTAACATCAGAACCAAGACTGCAAGTTTATTTTGTGCGATACTACACGCATTGGCTTTTATATTCGTGTAGCTGGCCTAGGGAGGAACAGGGAAAGGAATATAATGGTTTGTCAATGTAAAAAGTTATATTTAATTTCTAATTGCTAGGTCTGTTTACGACTTACATACCAAGTTTAAACTTTAAACAGAAATTTAAAAAAAATTCTTACATATCTTACTTCTACTATTTCTACGGATTTATTTCAGTATGTCACCATATACATATAAAGGAAAACAGCGCCAATAAAACAAGCAAAAGTAACACAAATGCGTTTGAAATGAAAAAATAAACTAAAATAATCCATCAGTTAAACAATTTTCCCGGATTCTCCAGTAATCCTTCGATGTCCTGGTGGCATCGCTGGGCGTCTCATAATTTACTGTACTAATTCACCTGACACAACTGCCTCCTTCCTCAACTTCTCCCTTTATATCTGACGGATTGACAGAGTTGCTCGCAGACTTACTGAAAGTTTGGTGGACGCCAAACTTGCCGTTGATAAATTCTGTTGAAAATTGGTTATCTCGTGGGAGCAACTTGCTAGACAACGTTGTAGATTGGTACGAATTTACAATATGTGAGAGGTAAATATTAAACAATACATTACCGCGAATTTAATTGATTTTCTGCGGTCTTCGCTTTATTTAAAATGTATAAATCAGAGTTAGCAAAATCATATCGTGGGCATCCTAAATAATTATTGTTGAACCATTTCAGCAGTGTCTTCATTGTCACAGAAGTCAATAGTACTGTAATAATATCGCCTATGGTGTTATTTACCTAAATATTTATGGCTTGTAATTCTAAAAATTGTATGTAGTTGTATATCAGAGTTATTACTCTTAGTAGCAGCGCCTGGCAACATTGTTAGGATACCCAGTTTGACTCTCTCAATGTAAAATTGCTGATTATGTTCTTTCAACTTTAGCTATCTTTCAGTATCTACTTAATATCGACCTTACTCTTTTAAGGTAATACTAGTAGAAAAACTTAAATTAAAAGCATGAACTGATTACAATTTCGTAAATAAATCACATACTACTATCATTCTATTGGAAATGCTCCGATTATGCTTGACATAATTTTAATAATTTGTTGAAAGGGTGAAGTTTTATTCAGCTCTATGAGAAGCACTTAACTTTCCTCATAAAGCCCGTCTTGTAGAAAATCGTTGAAAGTTTCACAAAGCGTAGAAGAATGAAATTCCTCTATTACGTGATTGATTTAAATTTGAGGGATCTGGGATGAAGTGGGTCCCTATATCGCTTCTGCTGACACACACCATCTCTGATAGCTCCATAAACATTTGGAGGCTTGAGCAGGAAACTGTCTTTTCGGAAAACGATTTAATATGCGGGATGAGCCTTAAAAAGTTTCGATAATATTACGAATGCCATGAAACTACAGAGCGTATATACGAAATGTACAAAGGAACAAGATAAAGAAGCAAATTGTCGGTGAAATTTATTTTTAGACCTTAACGTTCCTGGGCAAACGTAGCGATGGAAAAATTGTGTACCTGAAAGACAATTTTGTGGAAGTAAGACTAAGTATTGACTCGAAGAGTGAGACTAATACAAATCCTTTCATCTTACATTCGACGTCGGAGAGCAGCTTTGTGGGATTTAAATAAATAAACAGTTTCTGTAAAAGTAAATCTCCTCAAACGCTCAATCTAGATTTTATACAACTTACGATACAATTTCGAAGCCTCACTTTTGAAACCGCGCTATCTCTAATTTCGGCGTCTCTGTTTACTTTTCTTTTTCCGCCTTAAGTTACTCCCTTTTATTGTCACCACCTTTCTTGAAAATGACAATTAGTCAGGATCTGTTTGAAATTTCTACGTCAGTTTTAGATTGGAGAAAAAAGATCGCGTTTTTCTTTTAATTTTGTGAACAACGTTAATTATAACCACACTACTTTTTTCTCTGTATGGTCTTGAAGTATCTGGATTTGAATAGTTTATTATCATGGTAATTAGCATCTGTCTAGTTTCAACTTTGAATATTTATTAACATCAAGAAACTACTATTATTACAAAACATTAATTTAACCGTCAAACGTTTTCCAGAAAATACACATTTTAATGCTTATTTATGTGTGTGATTCTTCGCGTCGTTGTATTCTATTAGTTTCCTAGAAAATAACTAGAAATGCAGATTTTCTCTCATTATTGCTGTTTTTTGTGATTTTTATATTCTAACGTTCTTAATAATTTTCAACCGCGTGATTAGACTTTATTAATGGCAAACATTTGCTTCTGGAAATCGTCTCCATGAGCATTCGCAGCAAAGAATTGTAAGACTGGTTATCATATTTGTTTTCGTTATATTCAGTTGTTAAAAGACCTTCAGCACGAACATAAGCATTGATGAAATGATACACAGCGTTTGTTGACCATACGTTGATGTAAACAGTTGAATGTCTTTTTATGTCATGCGCACGTCGTATTTCATATTTGTCGTTGATTTCATTGAACATTTGTTGTTTTTAATTTATTAGCAATCAGAATATGTTACATTCTATGGGCTAATTTTAGGTAAGTATGCATTTGAGCTCAAGACTTTATTGGAGAGGACTCCCATCGATCTCCTTCCATGTTTAATTCGTCAGATCCCTTAGCCATTTCATGTGAAATCGCCTGTTGGGTGGATCAGCTGTCAGTGGTTCCAAAGTTTCGTTTGGGTGACCTTCCAGGGTATTTTGATGTTTTACAGCGTACTCTTTGATGACATCTTTCACATATGGAATCTTTAGGTCGGCATGTATAGTGAGATTTGTCACATACCATGGTGCATCTGTCATATTTCGTAGGGTCTTCGACTGGAAGCGTTGTATAATATCGAGATTTGAATTTCTGGCACATCCCCATAGCTGGCATCCGTATGTCCAGATTGGGCGTATTATGGTTTTATAAAGTAGAGTTTCATTCTGTAGCGTTAAGGGAGATTTTCTTGCAAAAAGCCAATACAGCTTTCTGATCTTAATATCCATTTCTTTGCGCTTCTTGCTAGTATCCGTTTTCCAGGTTAAGCGCCTGTCGAGATGGAGTCCCAGGTACTTCACTTCTTTTGATTGTGGAATGGGTGTATTATTGAGAGTCACAGGTGGACATGTTGGACGTTTTGTTGTAAATGTGATGTGTGCTGATTTGTCTTCGTTAACCTTTACTCTCCATTTATCCAACCATATTTCAATTTGATTTAGGTGAGCTTGAAGCATCGCAGATGCTGTATTTGGATCCTTATTACAAGCAAGAATCTCCGTATCATCGGCGAATGTGCTTATCATGGTGTCGTTGGAAGTTGGCAGGTCAGACGTAAAGAGTAAGTACAACTTTGGACCTAGGACGCTACCCTGGGGCACATCTGAGTTTATTTGTTCAATCTGAGAAAGTCGTTACCAATCTTAGTTTGAAAGCTTCTATTAGTGAGGTACGAATGAAATATGAGGTAAAACTCATGCGGCATTGTTTTCTTTATTTTGTATAGCAGCTCTCTATGCGAGACTCTATCGAACGCTTGTCTAACGTCTAACATCACAGCAGAGCGAATAGTTTACTTTGAAGTGCAGTTTGTATGTAATTTGTTATACGGTGGCATTGTTGGATTGTTGAATGATAATGTCGAAAACCGAATTGGTGGTTGGGTAACCATTTATCTTGCAGCGAGTTTTCATCTATTGGTCTTAGAAGTAATTTTTCCAGCAGCTTTGATATGACTGAGAGGGTGCTGATAGGTCGGTACGATTGGATGTCATTGGGAGGTTTCCCAGGTTTGGGGATTAGCATTATTTGAGCGAATTCGAGTTGCTGTGGCCAGTATGTTAAACTTAGAATTCCGATTGAACATTTGAAACGGTTTATTCGATTTCAGAAAATCTAACGGAGATAAATATTTGCTACATTGTTGGCCATTTAATAGCGCCTCGGCTTCCAATCGGTTGATTCGGAAAGCCTCGATCCAAAAACTATCGAACAACCAGTGTATAACGCGGATGAGCTCGGTCCTGTTGGAATATCAAATTATCTTCGACGTAATGAATGATCATTTATAGTATCAATCATTGAATCAATGTTGTCGGAGAAAATTTGGATTATTTATCGCCCGTAGGGATAAAAATTGTAGTGTTTCAAAATTCGTTGAATATTGGTTCTATTAATACCCGACACAATAGCCATTTGCATTGTACTCAACGTACAACAACGTGGCCCAGATCTGTGACTTCCCCACCACTTGAGTTCTTACCAGATTTTCAGCATTTTGGTTTTTTTTGCAACATACCTACCCTGTATCCCGAAATATTACGAATAACTCCAAGACATACTTGCGATTCACGTACTTATCTGCATTTTGCTGGTTGAACAGTTCAACGCTTCTACTGGCACATTCATTGTTTCCGAAGAAAAACACAATTATTTAACTCTTTCTGAAATCAAATAAAACAATTTTAAATATTCAAAGAAATCAACCACAATTACGAAATACGGCGTGACGCTGACATAAAAAATTCATTGAAATGTTTATGCCAACGTATGGTAAACCACTGCCGAAAAATCGTGTGAATGATTACACCATACAATATATGCTTCTTTACATGGTTTAAAATGAAGTGGAATTTTTAAGATACATAAGTGCAGTTCTATATCCTGTGGTTTATTTTAAAGTTAGATTCGATTTGTAATAAGATTTATATTAAATAAAGGGGTTGACCATTATTTGTCTCTTTGATTATTCAAATAATCGTATATTTCCAAAGAAATGCCACCAGCATCGTGGTTTAGAATATTCATATTATTTTTTGCAGTGGTAGTATAAATTTTCTTATTTTAATATTTATTGTCGAAGCAGTTCGAAAACAGTGGATGATTGACAGGTGCTTACGTTAATAACTGAGAAAAATGGTTTCCAGACTTTTATATCAGAATTGATATGCAAGTAAAACCAATGTCACATTTACTGTAATTTGGAATTTATAAAGTTGTATTTAGGGTGTGGTGGTAGCTAGCTCACTTGGTAGAGTGCTCGCTTTCCGAGTAAAACGTCGATATAAAAATCTTGTCTGCAACGCAGCATACACAATTTCCCAATCCGGCTTGCAACAATGGGAAACCTTCTCTGGAATATCTGTCGTTAGGATTCGACGTTAAATTGTAGGTCCCCCGTATTTATACCTTAGCGCTGAGGAGAAACACGTGGCAGAGGAAAGGCCGGCGCCTCACAGTAAGACGAAAAGGCTGTCAATGTAAAAAAATGTATTGAGGCCTGTAACAGCTGAGGCGAGTACGGTTGCTTTTATGGAACAGTTATATGCCAAAAGATGACACCATTATTATGAACATTCTTAAAGCTATGCGTCTTTGTCTTAATGGTATTTTGAAAACAATTTTAAAATTCTCTTTACGGCACATAGTTGCGTTTAACGTTTAATTTTTAGACGTTACCAATCTGTAAAAAGCATTGATTATACTACTTACTGCTTAGTCCTCAATTTTTATGTTCCGAAACTTCAGTAACTTCCCTACGAATCAAGCTCTAATAATAAAGTATTCTATTTATTAAAGTATTTGTCCCTTATTTAAATTTCTAAACTGTATTTTAGTTTACAATCAGTAGGATCCCTTTTCCCCTTATTTAAATTTCTAAACTTCATTTTAGTTTACAATCAGTAGGAACCCCTTTTCCCTTATTTAAATTTCTAAATTTCATTTTAGTTTATAATCAGTAGGAACCCTTTATCCCTTATTTAAATGTCTAAACTTCATTTTAGTTTATAATCAGTAGGAACCCTTTATCACTTATTTAAATTGCTAAACTTCATTTTTGTTTACTGTTTGTAGGAACCTTGTTTCCCTTATTTAAATTTCTAAATTTCATTTTAGTTTACACTCAGTAGAAACCCTTTTTCCCTTATTTAAATTTCTAAACTGCGTTTTAATTCACAATCAGTAGAAACCCTTTCCCCCTTATTTAAAATGCTAAACTGCATTTTAGTTTACAATCAGTAGGAACCCTTTTTCCCTTATTTAAATTTCTAAACTTCATTTTAGTTTACAATCAGTAGGAACTCTTTTTCTTCCCTTATTTAAATTTCTAGACTTCATTTCAGTTTACAATCAGTAGGAACCCTTTTTCCCTTATTTAAATTTCTAATCTGCGTTTTAATTCACAATCAGTCGAAACCCTTTCCCCCTTATTTAAAATGCTAAACTGCATTTTAGTTTACAATCAGTAGGAACTCTTTTTC
>JABXWE010048348.1:0-18713 GCA_014611495.1 Limonius californicus
AAAAATTTTGGCCCAACAAAATGTGAAAATGAACAAGTATTTAGTTGCAACTGATTTGTAATTTATTAAGGTAAGTAAATTACAGGTTTTTCGTCAAGATGGCAGCTATGCTGTTACAATTTTCATATTGTCAGATTCTAAAGCTTAATATAGACGGGACAATACCTAGGCTACTGCAATTGACTTTTTAAAAAATCACTGGTGGCCAAGCTAATGGACTGCCACGACCAATCCATAGTCCTGGAAATTCATGAGTTAACCATTCTCGTGTTTGAATTCCCCAGTGTGCTGGTGCCCCGTCCATTTGAAAAACATATTTCTTCTGAAATCTAATGGTACATCATCTGTTACAGTCGCAAAATTTTTTAATGGTTGAATTGGATGGACGTTGATCTTCAAATGTTGTTGATATGTCATCGTAAATTTCTTTACCAGATAGTTCTTTCAAAAGCAGGTACCTTGTTACAGTCGCAAAAAAAGTTCCACGTTGCGGCGTCAATTTGTTACAGGCCAATCGAGCTTTTTCGACGAGTCGTAACTATCTTGATGGAAAAGGGCCTACAGCTTAGCTCAGAGGAGTAGGGGGAGTTCGTGAAAGTCGCTTATGGGAGAAAATCTTTAGTTGTGTACAGGGCGAGTCAAAATAAGTGGGCGCCACCTTCCAAATCCAGCTGATTGCGTAGGTCCTCGTGGAAGGCCGAGAAGCCAACAGCTCACGTGAATGGAACCTACCTTTATTTTGTGCCTCCTCCTATATATATTTGAAGCTTGCAAAATTTTTACATAAACACATACAGAGTACACAGAAATGAAAGAGGCAGTAAATTTTAAAACACATATAATGAAACTCTTAGGTACGACGGTACAACAAAAAAAATGACAAGAGTTATAACGCCGAAGTTTGAATTACAATTACAATTAAAATCCTTGAACGTTCGTAGGAGACGCTGCCGTTGACTCACAATATTTCTACTATGATGTATCTGTGTGGTCAATGGCGTAGTTTACAGGAAAAATGCTATCTCAATACCTTTTACAAATAATAAATGAATAGCGATTGAAGATCGCCTTTGGGTTATCTACAAAGAGTTCAATATCGCGAAATTCTGCAAGTTGACGCGAGCAAAAACAAAAGGTTTATTTTACACTGCACAACAAAAAAACGGATTCTTTACCTTGAAGTTAGGAGGAGACGGCACAATATACGGCGATTTCCGGTTGCTAACGATGAACGCAGGCGAAGACAGGACCCTTCGATGGTATTAAGAAATGGCTGCAGAGCCACGGGAGTTGGGCTTCGAACATTAATCCGCCGAAACGGCGATTGGTCGATTCACTAAAGAATTGCCTTTTTCAGGGGTTGAATCAAGTTATTCCTATTTAATCCGGCAGTAGCAGACGGCCTGTTAAATACCACTTGGTACAACAGCGAAACGGAACACATAACAGATATCCCTTTCAAAGAAAAAACCCGAGCCGCCCCTGCAGCACTTTACGTAATTACGACTGCCGATTGATGGAGCTTACGGACAACCGCAGCCCACAAAGGTCGAAAATGGACTCACTCAAAATGCAATGGGGACCTGCACTTCTCCCCTCAAAATTGCACCACATTACAAAATGTTACGCAAGAAGTTCTGGAAGGAATTACCACGTGCAATTGCCGAGATCAACACTTCCAGGAATTTAGTCGGCAGAAAATCAGTCCACAAAGGAAACTTTCAAGGTTTAAGGGAACCGGCCTTCCATAACTCAATTTTCAAGACAAAACAAAATAGCGAAAATAGTAACCCAAAATAAGAATTCAATTAGAATAACGATATTCATTCCTAACGAAGCGGCAAACAAATTAAGAAATTAATTCAAGTGTAGCGGCAAATTTGAAAATCACATAACACATCTAATAGCTTCCTAAAGTAATAATCGCTGTACTCGTTGACAATGACACGGCTGCAAGCCATTTTCCTGTAATAAGCGATGAACTGTTCTTTGGCTAACATCAAACATTCTGGATTTTTAATGGCCGTTCTCCCTCACAAGGCAATGGCAAACCAGCGAGGTAATACGCCTAGTAAATCTTCTCTGGAGTAGAAGTGTTTATACTTCCCGTGGTTCGAAGCTCACGTTAAACTGTAGGTCCTCTATGTCTGTGACATACTAAAAACGCGTAACACAAGCATATTAGAGAAGATCGCTACGTCTCGTAAGAGATAAAGCACTCTAAGAAGATTAAAATTGCTACGACATTCCCCTAAAATCAAATATGTACATGTCTGCATACTCCACAAAACTGTACGCCGCCATTATGCTAATTTCTGAAATCAAACACAAATAAACTAAAATCAAACTAAACTGAAGGTAACACTAAGATAACACAGGTCTACAAATTTCAAGTCTAGTAATGTTGTTTTATTTCTGATACCTATTCTTATATAAATCGAATATGTTACGGGCCAAACGAGCTTTTTCGTCGACCCGTAACCGGATAGGTGGAAAAAGGTCTGCAGCTTAGCTCAGAGAAGTAGGGGGGTTCGCAGAAATCGCTTACGGGAGGAAATCTTCCTGGTTGGGTACAGAGTAGGTGAAGATTAGCGGGCACCACTTTCCAAATCACAGCTGATTGTAGGTTCTCGTGGAAGGCCGAGAAGCCGACAGCTTACGGGAATCGAACTCACCTTTATTGTGCCTTCCTTCTGTTTAGAAATCTTGGAAAATGCATGCACACACAAATACAAATACAAAATAATAAAAGATGTAATGAATTTTGAAACACATATAATTAAACGACTGGAGATGACAATACAAAAGAATGACAGCAAAAGGCGATTTTAATAACTCTGTATTACAAATAGTTAATTTGAGAGTTCAAGTGGAGGGATCCGCCGTCGCTGGCGCACGTAAATTGTTCAAACGACTACGTGGCCAGTGGCGTCGGAGCTTACACGAATAGCACAATACATATAATTACTCTTTACATTTAGTAATAGAAAAAAGGACGATCGGCGACTGAAGATCGCTTCTTGTTACATAAAAAAAGGTTCAATCACATAGAAGTTTGCAAGTTTACGCGTAAAAGGGATTTTTTCTTTTTTCACCACACAAAAAAACTAGGTCCATTACCTTGACTTCCGGTGAAGGCAGGCACAATGCTGGGGGCTGTTTTCCAGATGCAGGTACAGGATTCTTTTTTTGCCTAAGGCTAATCTATGATATGGTAAAACTAGATGTAGCATAGGAGCCGCGAAGGGACTTGTTATCAGGAAAAAAGGACGTCGTTTCGTTTCCAGAGTCTAGCGCCTACTGCAGTACTTAAATTCTTAACGGCCCCCGTAGATGGAATTTGGTTAGACCGGAGTCGGCGAATGCATCAATCTCAGACATGCAAAAAATATTCATAGCGCTTGATACTTTGAAAACTTTTTCATCATACACCATCATATAACCGTACTATAGTAAAAACTGGACAAGTCAGAAACAAAAAACTAACTAGCAAAGTTTTTTTAATTAAGTGAATGTCAAAATTACTTCCACCCACTTCCACATATTTTCTATTACAATACATATACATACAAATGGGTGTAATGTGTTATTAAATATGATGAACAAAACATATTACTGTTGCTATTAGAGCATTTCATAGGAAATTGTGCGATGGTTATAATATTTTGCATTCAATTTACACGACCACAAAATAAGAACGCGGTACAATCTATCTTTTCTCTGCGTTTCAAATTTTCTCTATACGCCTTAGGTGTCAATTTATGCTACGAAAATCACAAAAAATACTCACCTTTGATGCATCGTAACATATGTTCTACCTCGATAACAAGAAACTCTTTTCTGCTGTGAAATAAAGTTTTCATTTCACAGACAATATGTATCCAGTAATTGATGGAATAACGTGTCAACTATATATGTATTTTAGTTCCAGAAATGATCGAATGAAAATGTTGGAGTTGTTTGAAACTACAGATGTAGCAAAAGTTTAATAAGGTTTGAAAAAATTATTGTAATTGTAATTATTCTAAGTAGGTACTTGCAATATCTAGCTGATACAGATTTACAATAGATTTTATTTTGAAGTAAATTACAGCAATTTAATTAGCACAATTTTTAAAAATTGCTGTGGAAGAACTGTATAACTAAAACATTTCAAAATTAGAAACACTATTCATATTTTTATTTATGTTTCATACAAAATTATGTCTAGTATTTACATTAAGGCAGATATAGCTAAGCATAGCGGTTTCACAGCTAAGCGCTGCTGGTGCTGGTCAAATGCTCATCAAAGTTAAGCAACGCTGGCTCGGGTCACTACAAGAACAGCTTGCCCGTTTAGCGACCGGCCGCGCTTCGGAGGGCACGTCAAAGTCGTAGGTCCCGGTATCACTATGGTGGTAGTTAGGTCACGTCAGAGGCGCTAGCGCGACCTGAAAACTCTGACACTGGCCTCCACCACGGTAATATCATTTACAAGGTAGATATAAATTATTTTAAAAAATTTAAGATTGTTCTAATAGACGTTACAAATAACCGTAAAAGTTACACTTTGGGTTTATTGTATACAACAGTTTTATTAGATATATTTTTTATAAATTGGGAAGCGATTATCTTATTGTTGCAATTGTTTGTGGCTATTGCGGTTATTAGTATTTATCCGAAGGAAACGTATACACGTCGCAGTTATGTCTCCGAATGATCTCACGTATACGGAATTGGCGTAAAATGAACCCATTTATAACGGGTGTCAGTGAGTTTGGTTCGACGCTGTCAGAAAGTACGCATGTAATATATCATTATTATATTTGAAGTTTTGAAATTAATATCTCTCTCTCTCTCTCTCTCTCTCTCTGTCTGTGTTTCTCTCTCTCTCCGGTTCCCCGGTTTCCAGAAGATTTCTGCAATAGGTTCAGTCCATCCAATTCCTTTGTTGTATATTTCTTGTCTCCATTACGTTTTCTATATCTGTCTACTAACTATTTCTCTACCCCCCTTTCGCCTTTCCGGTGGGATATATTCCATTGATTTTCTTGGTATTTTCACTTCATTCTTCTGATATGCTCGAATTATATTAATTGACTTCTTACGATTTCTTCTACTATATCGTTATCCATCTCCATCATATCCTATATTGGCGCGTATCTTACTCTTTCGATTCTTGATATCCCCGAAACTCATATATAATTGTTAAAATAAATTATATATTTTCAAGTAACAACAAGAAAGCAACATAATGATAATAATTATTCGGTTTTTATCAAATAGGTAGTTTAGTTCCGTAGATTGCAGCGTGGTCCTTGATTTCCCGAATAGCATTCGCGAGCTGATTTCAGTGGTCGCCTACTACATTGTTTTATAATTTCAGGGTTTTTTTGATTTGCTTCAGGGCAATTTTGTACTGAATGTGCCCAAATCCCTCTACTTTCAAGTGAATTGTAAAAATAATATCGTAAATGCGTTCTATTGTAATATGTACATTATTTTGCAATTATAAAATGAAGATGATCTCAAAAATAGTAGCGTGTTAGTTCTAAAAAGAACTGTGTTTATTTAGTTGTAGATAGTTGCAAACAATAATTAAATAGCACGAAATAATTAATTGCTGTAAGTTGCCATAACAATACTTAAAGCTTAGTTGTTAAATCATTAATCAGAACTGAATCGCGTTGCATATAAAGCTACGGGATTCGTTTACGTTAACTAAATATCGTTTCTAGAACGTTTACTGTTTACAGTACGGGGTTGTAAATGTAGTTGGCATTACAATTAGCTGTGTATCTGTATTTTACAACACACTCTTCAATTTTGAAAGTATTATTCACGGGTTTTAAAATAATAGTTGGTGACCGGTTGTGGAGGTATCTCAGTTCAAGGAGTATTCGTTATCTGGAAAAAATGTCGCATATTGGATGAATTCGTTTCCCTATCATTATCAAGGTAGCGTAAAAAAAATTTGTTCTGCAACCCAGAAAAATCATTACTGCAAGCAACTGCGTCGTATGAACAACTATAAAATATCAAGACATTCTGTCGGGTAGTTGTCCGAATTAATCTTTTTTGTGTTAGTTTAGAATGTGACAAAATCTTTTGATGTATACAGAAGAAAATCGTTTCGGCTGTTGTTCTTCAGTCACAGTTCTAGTAGTTGTTAACACTATTTTAAACAGTTTTACTAGTAATAGATACGAAACAGTATATAGGAAATTATTTCGTTCACCGTACCAACCTTGGGGTGTAATAAAATAATTGCTACTCGTTGTACATTGTTTACTGACAACTTGATACCACAGAATAAATACCTAGGTATTTATTCTGTGCTGATACTGCTAATTTGTCTTCTTCTCTTCTTTCTCCTTGTCCCCATTTATGCCTCACGGTGTTCGGTCTTTAATCCAATTCTTAAAGATGTTCCTTTCTCTTACCATTCTCCGTATCTCTGTGGTGGTTTTCCTCTTTTCCTTGTCATTTCACCTATTGTTTCTTCCCACCGAATTCTCGGTCTACCCCGTTTACTCCTTCCTTCGGGTCTCATATTGAAAATTTTCTTGTGTATTCTCCCCCTCCCCCATGCGAATCAAATCACCTCTTCTACTAGAGGTTTTAAGTCTAGTTCGTCTCTAACGCTTCTGTTACGTATCCTATCCCTTCTGATTTTACCTATTATCTTGGTTATTTGGTTGTCGACTCTACTTGCTTTGGCTATTCTGTTGCGTATTTCTTGATCGATCTTACCGTCTTTATTGATCATAGTTACTAGGTATATTTCTCTACTAGCTCTAGTTGTTGTGCATCTATTTTTACGTCTATGTTTTTTCTCTTTCTTCTTTTGTGATATGTAGAATCGTACTCTTGTTCTTGTTTATTTCCATTCCTTTTTCTTGTAGGCAGGTATTCAATATTTGAATGTTCCTTTCCTTTGTAGGACACTTACTTTGTCTTATATTAAAACAATATCGTCTGCGTATATAAGGTCTTGTGTATATACTGGAATTAGGTTGTGGTACCCTAGTCTTGTCAGTCTAGTTTGGTTCTTGGATCGTTTTATTATTATATCCATGTAGGCAACGAAAAGAAGTGGACTTAAACTGTGGCCTTGTTTGACTCCCTTTTTTATTCTAAAATCTCCCGATGTCTTTCCGTTTAGTCTAACTATTCCCGTCTCGTTGCTGTATAGGCTTTTAATTACTCTTTGTAATTTTGAATTTGTCCCCAGTTCATCTAGTGCGTTCCATATATACTGTCTAGGGATTTGATCAAATGCTGCTTTTAGATCAAGGAAGGAAAGCTAAGTATATATCCATGTTTCTGTCTACTGTTTTCTCTATTATGGTTCTGAGAGTATGTATGTGACCTTGCGTTTGTCTGCTTGGTCGAAATGCTCTTCTTCGAGTTTATCTTGTATCTGAGTTCTTAAACGTTTTTCTAACATTTTTGAGTATAATTTGAGCGCGACTGGTACTAAGCAGATTGCCCTGTAATTATCGCAGCTAGTTGTTTCTCCCTTTTTCTGGATTGGTACGATTACGTTTCGTTTTCATTCTGAGGGTATTGATCCGGTTGTCCACGTTTGTTGGAATATTTTCTGTAGCCATCGTTCTCTGCGGGTCCCCCCTTTTTTAACAATTCCGGTGGTATGTTATCTTCACCTGCTACTTTTTCATTACGGGTTTCTTTCAGGGCTCTTCTTACTTCTTCTTCACTTATTTCCTCCCCCATATTTTCCGCTCTGCCTTCTCGATTTGCTGGGTTTTCTAACAGTCTTTCTACGCCTTCTTCATCTTCTCCTGCTTTAAATTTTGCTGCATAGTAGTCCCTCCATGTTTTCAGTATGCTTTTGTTGGTCGTTTGTAATTCTCCGTTTTGATTCCTTATGTTACGTATTTGTTTTGCACTGTTCCCTTTTAACTTCTCGATTCCAGAACTGTTTTTGATTTTCCATATAATTTATCAATTTATTTGTTTCTATTATTGTTTGTTGCAAGCTACTATAGAGCTGCAATTGTATGGTTATAATATTATAATAGGATATTGTGAAAGTATACAAAGGTAGGGTCTGTAAAAACCAAATTTGGATATGGCATTTTAAAAGGCCCTTAAAAAATTCAATTTGGCCCAAATTATACTATTCAGGGTTCGTATTAAAAAATTAAATTAGGTTCAAACTATAAAATATATAGTATTTTAATAATAATTGAATTCAATTTCAACAAGATTTATTAATATTCTTGTGCTTCATTATAACATTTTATATGCTATTTTCAAAATAATTTAATATTGTAGATATGTGTAATTAGGGCAACAGCACACTAGATTTTGCTTTTGGGACTTGACTCTGGTCTTCTATTCCAGAACTTCCAATAGCTGGGAATTTATGAGCTCAATTTGCTCCTGTATTAAAGGTGTATATGTTAAAGCGTGTTTGTGAATTTGAAAGGCTTTGAGTATATCCAATTTACGTTTATCATTACAGAAGCGTAATAATGTTATTATATTATTTGATGTCAATTGTATGATTGTGTTCTAATACGTGTTTAGCACAGTTAGATTTTTCTGAGTGTTTATATTTTATCAGCGTATGTGTTCTTTGTATCCGGTATCTAACTTTCTAATTGTTTGGTCCATGTATACATAATTACCCTGTGAACAGTTTAATTTCTAAATATCTAATTTTAACAAACGTTAGTTTTATGTTTTGGTATGAATAAAATCTTGAAAGTGCTTTTCGTTGTTTTATAAATTACTTTAAATGTACTTGTTCTGATTATAATTTTAGTAATTTTCTCCGATATATCACCGAAATATTGAATGGAGATGTATTTCACATTTTTAGAGTGGTCTTTTGAATATATTCTTTGAATTGTTAATTTACAATCTTACTTTTTGATTAGGGTGTCTTTCAGTTTTGTATTGTGTCCATTACTGTGTGCAATTTGTTTAATAATCGAAATCTCTTTAGTGTAATCACTGTTACTTAAAGGAACTGTTAAAGCTCTATGTATCAACGACCTATAAGCTGCTAATTTATGTGCTTTACGTGACATGAGTCCTGTGGTATTGTGATATCTGTTTGTGTAGGTTTTCTATAAATATAGTATTCAAGTTTGTTTTTGGAATTAATTTTTATGTTTAAGTCTAAATAATTAATACCTACATCTGTATTGTTCTGTTTCTATTGTAAGGTTTATGTTTGAGTGTAGAGTATTAACACACGTTAAGAAATCATCAATGAACTCAAATGAACTATTAAAACAAGCTAAAATTGCATGAACGTAACGGAACCAAAATATAATTTTCGAAAATTGATTTGATTCAAAAATTCGATCTTCTAAATGTTCCATAAGTATATTAGGTAAAAGTGGTGAAATTGGACTTCCTATTAGTAAACCGTCTTTTTGAAGATTTAATCATTAAAAATTCAATAATTTTGATTAATGCACAGTTCGAATGATTGAATCAACTCATCTCCTTCTGTTAATTCAACATTTCTGTTGATATAAATATTATTTTACAAAGCAATACACTCTTGAGGAGGTATTTGTGAAAACATATTGGTGACATCGAAACTAACTAGTTTGCATTGTGGTGGTAAACTTAAACTGCACAACTTATTGGTTAATTCGGAAGAATTTTTAACTGAATATTTTGGTGTGTATTCTAAACTAGTAAGTATATTATTTAAAGTTTTTGCTAACATGTGGTTGGGTGCGTTTATATATGAGACTACAGGTCTGATAGCCATTTGGGGTTTATGTATTTTTATTGAACCGTATAGTTTTGGTGGTTGTGGGTTTGAATGTATTATTTTTCTTTTCTAATAATTTGTTAAGGTAACAATCGTCTTAGTGGCGTATCCGTTAGCGGATGTTCGCAACCATCATGGCAACTCTCTTTATTAACTGCTGCACGAAAAAGACCCGTTGTTGTGATATTGAATCATTTCCTCAACTTTTGTAACCATGATGTCCTTCTTCTTCCAGGACCCTCCTTCCGAACACTTTCCCTTGGAGAATTTGTTGTAGCAGTTCATATCTTTGATTGTTCTTCATGATGTGTCCTAAATATTCGAGCTTTCGTATCTTTATAGTGCTTAGGATTTCTGTTTCTTCGTTGAATCGATCTAAGATATTCCTGTTGGTTACATGTGCAGTCCAGCTAATTTTTAATATGCGGCGGTATAACCACATATCAGATGCTTCTATTCTCTTACATGTTGCTTCAGTTAGCGTCCATAATTCAAACCATATAATAATACCAGAAAAACAAGGTAACAATACAGTTATTTATTGTTTGTTTTAGTTTGTCATGTTATTTTTTCGTGGGATCTATTTCAGGTTAATAAATTTGAAGTAATTATAAAATTATTAACTTTTCGTATGTAATCATCTTTACGTAAAATAACTTTTACTTTCATTCATACTACCATCCCCCCCGCACCGCTTTCGCATTACTTCAGGAGGATGCGGGCGTCCTTTACATAATATGCATTCATGCAACATGCACCCTAAACTTAACTAAGCGACATACGGTCGTCTCAGCCGGGGTTCGAACACGCGGCCGATCAGCTGTATTTCACTGTGATCTCGACAAACAGCGCGTATTCGCACTGCCCCACCGAGGTCCATTTATATCAAATAACTAAAGTATAGGCAAATTACTGAGACCGTGCGTGTGCGTCATCAGTAACAGTTTCCAGGTACTTGTTACTGCCAACTTTGAAGAAGTATAAAACTGTGTTTATTTTTATTAAATTACCAAGCAATTTTTATTATTTAATCTTTTATAGTTTTTGTAAAAGAAAACAAAAACTATCGTAAGCCAGAGTTTTTCCTACTTTCGGATTGGCATTACCATTTTTATATGTATTTATGACGGTTATATATCGACGCTTTATTTAACGTTGATATTGTGCTCTTAAAGTAATAGATCTTTGCCTTCTTTAACATTATATATTGTTAATAAAAAATGATTACTATGAATTATTAATATACTTCAATGATTATTAAATTTCCTTTTAAAAAGCAAGTTTATTACTACGACATTAGCAAACGTTTGTGTGGTTGCATACTCTCAAATACAACGCTTATGTTTGGTAAACATAGTAAGAATCTGACTTCACGGAATTTCACAACGCACGCACACTGTCTCAGTAATTTGCCTATATTACCTTTTTATGCTCTAACAGAAATCAGATTGTTTGTTGTGATTTTTTCTTTAATTGACGCAAGCAATAAATTATTATATCTGAATGTTTGTCTGTTGTTGACATGTCTTTTAATAAATTGGGAATTTGAAATTTTGCATAATTGTAATATTTTTCTTTGAGAAATGAATTTACTGCTAAAATTTGTTTAATATTGTTAGTGAATTTTAAGAATGCATAGAATTTGAATCGTTTATTTAGCAATTTTTCTTTCTTGTCATTATATTCTATGTTTGACAAATTTAGGAAACGACGATGCAAATTTGTGATGGTGTTGGGTTTCTTGGGTAATCTTAAAAGGTTGAGTTACTGTATTTTGTATTTTTAAAATTTTAAATTGCTAACTAATTCTCTACTGTCATTTTCAAAAAGGTCAAATTCACTTTTTATGTGAGTTCTGCGTGTAGTATCTTTAAATGAATGTGTGAGTTGTCTCTAATTCTGAACAATTGCTTAGATTTCCCCTTTCAACCATCTTAGCTTAGCGTTTTTTAACGATCTTCTCAATTATGTAATTTTTGGTTTTTGTATTGATGTTAATATAGTTTGGAATACGTTTCTCTCTTAGACATTCTTGATTAAACCAAACGTTCTGTGCTGCTAATCCATGTTTTATCATAATCTTCTCGTATAGTCTGACTTGTTCTTCTAGTGAAGAAGATAGTAATTTGTTAATTGTTTATTACCTTACTTCGTTGAAATTCATATTTATATTTTAATTATAATAATAGACTCAATTTCAATATAAACAGTTTTTTTCAGAACACCTCAAATAACCCTCGTATATTCCGTTCCGAATTGTCAGTTTCCAAATGAACGCACTGTACGTACTTGTAATTTTACAGCCATCAGTAGACATTGTAAATCAATTAACTCTCTGTCAGAATATTTCCGTGTGTTATTGTTGGTTTCCAGTTTATCAATCAACTAGGTGGTGATTTATTATGCAGCTCATTCATTAATTCACCACGAATGTGTATCTTTTAAAGTGGAAGGGAGAAAAACCACACATAAAAAATTTCTAAATTATGCTACATCATTTTAACGTAAGGCGGTAACAGCTATTTTCGAAGTTACACAAACGCATATTAAATTAATGACTAATTCAAGAAGTTTAAAAATGCCATAATGAACTGAGAACAATTTAGGTTGAATTGCATTCTTCACAAGTTAAGGAGGCGAGTTAAAAGTGTAGCTCGGAACAAAACTCCCTCTGCATTATTTATTATAGCGACTTATTAAGAAACAATTATTCTCCGGGTTTGTGCTTTATAAGCACAATTCGTAGTAAATTTAACGAAAACATCTTAAATGAAGGCTTTTGCAGAAATTATACGACCGATACAATGGGAAATTTACAAACTGTGTTGTTAAAACAAAATTAAAAACGGGCCAATTAGTTCTTCTGAAAGGTATTTAATAAAATGTAAAGAAAATTCGTAATCTATTGAAGTCACCTCTTATATATCTTCGGAAAACTGGAATTAATTACTGCTATGTCAGAGATATTACCGTTAACTCTAAATTTTAACTTCTCTTGTCAAAGAAAAGAATTACGTTTGAAAAAAGTACCGAATTTCAGGATTAAAATATTTGCTTTGGAGTTGTAGGAAAAAATGTATGGCTGTAATGGTATGTGTATTCTTCGATAAACACGAAACGATTTTTGTGTATATAATAAATAATGTTTTCTAACGTGGTCCAGTGGTTAGAGCTTTGGGTTCCGATGTGAAGGTCGAGAGTTCAAATCCCCGACTCGATGCTTGGCGGACGGCCTACCCACTAGTTTTAAATAATGGGTTATTGACGTTCGAATGAACAAGAGGTAATGATGCGGTGTCTACTGCGTGATGCCTACCGTACCACCATGCGTCATGAATTTGGCACGCGACAACCGGGTGTGGGAGCAAGGATACGGAACATCTGATCTTCCCTCTACTAGGCCAACCTTCTTCATGGGGTGTAGAGCCTCGCGCTGTTATTATTATTATTTATGTTTTATAAAAAATTGGAAACCGGTTGAAAAAGCTGCACATGTGTTTTGGTATTCTTTTTAGCACAATGTTTATAGTATTACCGGAAATTGTTATTCAATTTGATGTTGCTTTTAGAGCAGGCTATCATTCAGTGGCGGCTTGCGAGTGAGAAAATAGGTGAAGTGCTATTATAATAACCCTAATAATAATAAATAGAAAAAATATAACATTTTTAATTTTTTCATAATCAGTTTTAACCTCTATCGGACTTTGTGATATTAATAACGCTAAATGTTTTTTGAAATTTCCACGATTTGCTGAGTCACTGCTTTCGTCGTGTCCGCGAAACGCTAATTGTTGATTGCTTAAATACAAAACTGTGTCGATAACTGTTTGGAGGAAATGTCTATTTAATCGAACATTTTCATTAAATTGTGCTTTAAAAAGTCTCGCGTTTTCTTTTAAAGCGTCACCTATGGTGTTCTGACTTTTCTCAAAATTCTTTAACTGCAGTGCACATATTAAATGATCTTTAGAGTCGGCATGTTTATGTAACGCCCTTGTAATATTCAACAGATCTGCAAATCCCTCCCTGTTCCAGACAGACTGTTTTGTACAAAAGAGCAAGCAAGGCCAACAAAATAATTTTTGTAGTATTGGGCTGCTACATAACCATTTGTATTCGGTGAACCAAGAAATTTTAAACTTAAGATTCTATGATTTTCCACTACCTTTTAAGTCTTTTTTCGCCCTTGATTTAAAACGTCTTTTTTACCTTCTTCCTTCCAATGCCTGAATGGCGTCTCTAACAAGCTGCACACTATATCAATAGGATTCATAGTTCTGCTGGTAATTATCTATGAATAAAAGTAAACTTTCCAAAACATAATCACACACGATACGAGTACAAACGCACAACACAATCAACAATAGAATAGTTACCAATTAACTATAATTCATAAACGAACGAATAAAATATAAAACCGCAATATGAAGTTCTGCGGTTGCTTGCGAGTCATCTCTTCACTTGCGCGTTTCACCGCGAACCAATTCTAAATAGTGACGTAGGCGTTACCATGGCAACGGAGGTATAAGTGCAGAGTTAAAATACGTTTGAGGCCGACTCTTCACTACAATTGCTCGAGTGTTGTAGGTAAGGTTTTTTATGGTCGACGCTCGACGGACTGCATTTAAAATTTTAATTTTTGTTTGTTTTCAGTAAGGTTATAGTATCTACGAGTATGTATGCCATAAATAAACGACTCTTAATAGGTGTAATGCTGTTAAATAATTAGTTATGTAATTTAAATAAATATTCGCAATTGAGTGAAAATTTAGGTGAGGAGGCACTTCACCTACTTCACTTGGCGAGCCGCCACTGCTATCATTGATATTGCTTAATGATTTACTTTTAATGTATATCTAAGAAAAGACATTAATGAAGTCGAAATAGTTTTTGGCACATTTTGTAGATGTTAAGCAGTAGAAACCTAGGGCATCGTACAACCAGAAAACATGTAGAACAAAGAAGATGACCCAAATTAGCGATCACATAGTCATAGCTTATTAGTGATGGTGATGCAAATTATTAACTGATCAAGTACGTAATATTTGTTTCACATGTCCGATCTGTAGCTTGACTGGATGGATGATGATGTGCCCGAATTGTTTTAGCCAGATATGTTTTAGAGCCCCGCGTATTTGAAGAGGATTTGCCTATATTTTGCTTGTGGAATAGACAAAGATTTGTGCTTAGTTTAATATTTTGTTTGCCAGGACAAAAATACTTTCTCTTTACGTCTTGTGGGCCAAGACAAGGATAAGTGCTCGGCCAATGCCTGCTCAGATTATGTGGTACTTTGGGGCGGACACGGTTTTGTTATAGAGGTGTCTTACTTGCCATTACACGAAACCTTAATCGGTAAATGCTTGTTTAACATTTGTAAATCCCTACAAACTAAGTTTTCGCAATACAATGCAGCTTCCATCTTCAGAGTGATCAAGGCAGTGAATGCTCAAATCCGAGGTACGCAGGTATTTCAAGTCCATTCAGATAATGGTGCATAACGACGTAGCTCTGATTGGCAGTCATTGTTGGGCGGGAACGGGTGTGGCGCGACTTCGAATCTTTAGAGGGTGAACTACCGGCGTCCCAGCTTCACGGAGCTTGAACACGCCATTTGAGTATTCTTAAAGTTCATTTTGTGGTTAATTAGGAAAGTGTGTTCCGCTACCGCCGATTTTGTGATGCGTTTGTGTTTGTATCAGTTTGCCCCATGCAGTTTCTGTCACACGCGCAGGGGACGTTATATATGTCAGCTGGTATTAAATTCAGTGTTAGATCTTTGGCGTGTCGGAAATCACTCCCTAAGGTTTATTTAGTCTTAAAGACTGCTATTTTATGCTATTCTTTCACAGAACATGATCTAAGTTATCAGTAGTGCCTCTACCGTAATGAAAAACTAAGTATTCCGAAGTTGCGGACTCTTTTTCCTTGTGAATTTAACTTTTGCGGATTGCATTAACATCTAATGTCTGTACCTGTACAACGGTTTTGTTGCAACGATGCTAGTACGTATTTTTGGCGTATTTAGATATGGTTGCATTTTTCACACTGTAACTTCTAGTGCCCGAGAGAGTTGTAGATGTAAATCGTGGAGTTTGTGGTCAATTTTATCAAGACCTATGTGCTTGAGGTTAGCGTCTCGGAGAATACGACAGTAACTTGGTGTTTCTTCTGTCTAGACTGGTCAAATATTCTGCTTTGGAGATAAAACTCTTTATTGTGGAGGCAGTTTCTCTAATTGTCAACTTTGGGCTTAGACCGCAGCGTTATTTGGGGGCAACGCTCAGCATAATCAAATAAGACTTGTCATTTAACTGGCTGTACAATTATTTGTTTGC
The DNA here is from genome assembly GCA_014611495.1 of Limonius californicus. Lineage (NCBI taxonomy): Eukaryota > Metazoa > Arthropoda > Insecta > Coleoptera > Elateridae > Limonius > Limonius californicus. The sequence continues at coordinate 16,081 of JABXWE010048348.1, forward strand.
ATGTTGTAGCTAGGTATGTTTTAGGTCCAGTTGCCTGGAAAGGGCTTGCGTAGGTTTTGTGTATCTTGGAACGGATAAGCATTTGTATTAATGTATCGGTTTTACCAAAAATACAATAGTTTCGTCTTATAAGACATGGATAAGTGTCAGACTTGAGGTTAGCATTGATGCCAATTTCGGGTGACTAAACTGTCAGTGAATATAGGTAATAATAAAACCACGTTTCATCAAGGAAAAGTAAAATTTCCTGTTGGTGTATTTGTGGTATGTTTAGCAACTTCTTTAAATATTTTTAGTATGGTTGAGCATCTATAGAAAATTTGCGATCTGCATTTGTAGATTCTTCTTGTATTTGACCTCCTCATTCTACAAAGCAATGTTTAGTTCTAATAGAGTTTATATTAAATTGTTTTGCTCCATAACTCTGAATTTTGTTATACATTGTCATAGTTCCTTGTATTTGATACAAGAAATTGACTTAATATAACGAACAACCACACCCGCTGGTGTCTTGTTCCTGCCCATTTTCAAAATATAAATAAGTTGGTATTCAACATATAATCGGCGTTAGCGTTACGGCATATTAAAGAATTTGTCGGTTACCTGCGAATGTCAAGTCATTATCCTCTAGATTTAATTGTTTTGCTAATTTGAGATTAATTGTAGTATATTCTGTTATTACAATAGTTTAATTTATTTTCTGAAAATAAACGTACATAGTTGGTGCTTCGATGTAGCCGATGTTGTCAGTTACAAAATTATAAATGTTACCGTTTCGATTTCCAATCCACACATGTGTTTACTACAGTCGTCATTTATTTCGGTGATTGTTTGGCATTTATTGTGAAGTTTTATTATTACCAGGCAATACAAGTATTCCACACTGCTAAATACGTTTTAGTTTGGAGTGCCGACTATGAATATTGTAACATTTTATAGTTACAATTTCACGAGAAATATATTTTTTTATCTTATTTTATTAGCTTTCTGAGATCTGCTGTGAGTTGTAAATCCCCTTCTGGGATTTTAATCGACTAATATTTTATAAGTTTGATCCAAACTAAAATTATAAGAGTTATTTTACAGGGTTTCTCGCTTCAATTTTGCTTATGGTTGGGAAGTCATAATACCGAAGACATAGACTTCTAGGATATTTCTGTATGGTAGAATATGTAGGTATTCGCAATAAAAATATCTCATTCCAATATGTCGCAGAGGTTATTTGTATCTAGTTAATAATATCAATAATCTTTGATAATTCTAATTATTTAGGCAACCACAGGGATCCGTTCGAGAAAACTACAATATCTACATTTGTAATACCATTCATCTATCGCTCCATTAATTTCGTACCCTTCCACCTGTTTCAACATCTTCGTTATCTCAGATCCGTTTATTGATTCTAGATTACAGTATAATCTTTGGCTTGGGCAGTTCATTCTTAGAGTAATTTTCTTTAAATAAATATTACAGTGATTAAGCTTTAATCGACAAAATAAACGTTTAGGTGAGCTCTTGTCAGTTGCGGATATTTACAAAGTTCATAACTTACGAAGCCAGATGGCCGAGAAAGGTGTTGGAGTGGGTACCTCCGGAAAGAAGAAGAAAAGGAAGACCTAGGAGAAGTTGGAGAGATGAGATAGACGAAGCAATGAGATCTAGCGATATAAATGAAGAGGATTGCTATAATAGAAGAACCTGGAAACTGGGGACGGAGAAACGGCGATCCGTGTGTATATATATATATATATATATATATAAAACTTACATCTTGAGACATCTGATTTATGTGTTAATAAAATTATAATAGCAAATGTATTAAAAGTAAATGCGCTATCGACGACTTGAAATGGCTGTGTATTATTGTTTAGTATTTTTATGGTTGGAGTTTATTTACTATTGTTTAGTATTTCTATGAATGGTATATTCTTCTATCATATGACATTATCTAAGTGTCTCAACTAGGTAGATCGCTGACCCGTTGCCTGTTAATACAATTGCTATGTTATTTTAATGTTTCAGAACTATCTCGTAACGTATTTTATTAATTTTGTTGAAATTGCAACCACATTTGTGACGCTCTTTATTTTAACCGGCTTAACGGAGTCAATTGTACGTCTGCTTATTACGTGCAATTGCGGAGATTGCCTCGGGCGCCAGATTTGTTACGAAGTTTACTCTTCCGGAACAGCTTCGTAGTCCTGGGATGGATAACGAAGATCTGGGTAACTGCAGTTGAAGACGTCGGTATCCCGGGGTCTGTTTTATTTACCTGCACTCTCGAGAAGCGGTCTTAGGCACCTAAGTCTGCTCGGTTGGTAAATGATCAAAACAGGAAGGTTTAACACATATATTTGGCAGTTATGCATACAGTCACAATAACAATAGCGAACCAATGGTATTAGATACAGTAGCAAAACGGTAGCAGTACGGTAGCAAAATACAGTAGCAATACTGTAGCCAAATACGGTAGCAAGACGGTGTCAAAATACGGTAGCAAGACGGTATCAAAATACGGTAGCAAGACGGTAGCAAAATACAGTAGCAAGGCGGTAGTACGGTAGCTGCACAGTAGCGGTCAGACGAGGACGCTGCTATGTCAGATAGGAGTTTATATATTTCGGCACCCGGTG
>JABXWE010048350.1:0-13992 GCA_014611495.1 Limonius californicus
GTTAAAGTCAGTGCATTCACTACTCACCGTGTGATACCAGATCACTGCCTTAGCTCGTAACGCATTTCTTATTACCGTTTGCTCCAGATTGTCATCATAACCGCACCCGGTTTGACCACGAAGACCCTCCAAGTACTTCTCCAGGTTAAGCATGAAAATTCTCGGATGTTTTTCTACATCTGGATCAAACCTAGGTACCTCTTGACCAAAATTGTTCCCCATCACGACTACTCCAGCTCCACTACACTTAGTTAACTTCTTTTCTAACTGTTTTAACTTTTCATTCACCTTCATGCCAACATTTTCCATTCTATCACAACAGTCATTCACCTTCTTCTTTAGCTCCTCACTTGTCTCCTCTATTTCACCTCGCAGTTTCGTTTCCAACTCCACACTCGTCTCCTCTATCTCACTTCGCAATTTCGTTTCCAGCGCCCTGGTTTTTAGTTCGATCCTATCAACATTTTCCCTCAATTCTTTATTATTATCATCAAGTTTCAATTCCATTTCCCTTAATCTCACACTCATGTCTTCTTTCATTTCCTTATTGTTCGCACTCATCTCTTCCTTTAACTCATCCTTCATCGCTTTCATTTCCTTTATTAACACCATCATCATCTTCTCCATAGAACAGTCCCTCTTCTGCTTTCCTTCTTTAATAACAATTTTTTCTTCGATATCCCCCTCTAACTCAATTATTTCATCCTCCCCCTCATCCGCTTCGTCCCTCTCTTTCTGTCTTACTTCACAAATTCTTCTCTCCTCCTCCAATTTCTTCTTTCCTTCCCTTGTCCTCACCATTCCCTCTGATCTTTCCATAACGCTTTTATATAAATATTCTCCGTGCGAATATACACCAATCCACTGATCCGTAAATGTCAACTCTAATCACTCACAACTTAATGTCAAATTTCCCAAAACAAATGTCAAACTTTCGACCCAATTCCAATTCATGAAACACTACGTACTCCTAGCAAATTTTCAAACTCGCTCCTTATTGGTGTTAATTCCTATAAAGCCCCACGTTGAAGGTGCCAAAAATGCTATGTACGGACAGCAACGTACTCTTCTAATTCAACCTTAACTTCAGTTACTTAAAATTACTTCACCTTGCATCCGGCTAGCTCTCATTATAGTTTATCTCAATTGCTGGGTCGCTTATTTATTATATTTCCACCCCTTCGTAGTTTGCTGTCTTTGACTCTGATTACGTCCCAAATAAAAGATTACCAGTTCATTTATCATCCATTTTTTATTACTTTTATAAAGTTACAATTATTCCAAACTCATTCCAATCCAATCTTAACATTTTTATATTTAATTTTGAATTTAAGGATTAGCTCGGATTACTGTGAATAATTTTCACCTCCGCAGCTTTACATTTTTATTTACAAAACTACCACATTCTCTTTTTTTCCCCAACAACCCAGTGTTTGGCCAATCGAGCTCCAGGGTTCTTTTCATTCGTCCAACACCTACGTTGGAATAAATACCCTTACTTGGTATCCCTCGACTCGCCAGCCACCTAACAGTATTCATTAAACTAACAATACTTTACATACACTAAGGTTGTCTATACCGCTATTTTGGTAACATAGCAATATAGTATATATATATATAGACATATATCCAAGTAGGTATATAATAATAGTATATTATTTTATATGGAGGAAAAGTGATACTTTTCATGACGCGCTCGTGTTTAACAGCCGAACGGAGTGAGGCTGGTAATAGAGAGCAAGTCATGAAAAGTAACTTTTCCTCCAAATAAAATATGCTGTTTTTTCTTCAAATGTCGACAAATTAATGCAAAAACGTCTCTTTTTGATAGTAATAATTTTTAAACATAATTGGGTTCGTAAGGCGGTTTAGACCGGTGTCGGTGAGTAGGCACAGGTTGTTGCTATAGTAATGTAACATAAAGCTGTCAGTGGACACTGTCAACAATATTAATTTATTTTTTACAATTATTGCGTCTCCGGTTGCGTTCGCATTGTACATTCAATATTCATTTGAATAGTTTAATAAATCTTGAGTTGTAGACGCTTGTTTTCTTGTTTCTATCTATGTTGCTATGATAACACTTTTCCCTCCGCTGGCGGGAAAGTGAAAACTAAAGCTCCGGCGGAGGAAAAATGAAACTTTACGGTCGCCTACACAGTCGAAAAATGACAGATTTACTGACGTTTGAAGAAAAAAATATAAATTTTGAGCATAATGTCCAAAAGTTGAACTATCTAGGAGAATTTAAATATAATCGCAAATGCGCGCCGCTATACAAATTTAATTTCCTATTGTAAACAAGAAAAATTACCAACTAATTTGTGTCTTAATTCTAGAACACCGTACTCTCTACTAAATTTAGATAACATTTTTTTATATTTCTCTAATAATAAAAGGCAGCTGCAAAATTAATGAAAGTTTAATTGGTTTCTCTAATCAGAAAAATCACCTATGACCTTTAATTCCAGAAAACCATATTAATTAAACCATTTAAATAAGATTTCTTTTATAAAATAATAAGAAAACTTAAGAGGTTCCTGGAAAATTATATTAATCTTTTAGTGAAAAATGTAGGATCTAGATATGTATTGTAATTTCACAAAAACAGTATATTGCACTAAATGTGTTATTTTAAATGAAAAAAGTAATAAAAGAAGCACCGAAACTCATTTAAAATACGTAGCAAACGTGTTTATTTAAATTATAAAGATCATTAAAAAATTCCGTCATAATTAAAGCACGCGCTCATTTTTCCGACTCTCGTGCTTACGAGTCTTCATCTTATTCAATTATGAGGGTGTTGCTGATTGCCTTAAAACAGCTAATTAGCATAACGCGGCGAAAAGCGCCAAGAGCACACAAAAGTTGGCGACAATTTTTTACAGTACTTTCAAACATTAGTTTCGAATTAGTATTATTTGCCATTAATTTATTCAACGCACAAGAAACCACAATAAACTTTAATAAAGAAGCCGCTTGTCTACTTACGCTTACTGCGTTATCTTCCATTACCTAATATTTACCTGTGCAACATAAACACTAAACCAATAATCGTGAAAATTGATTTTATAAGAACAGATTGGTAAAAGTAATACTATAAGCACTTTTCAGTCTTTAGCCGCTAGAGGGCGGTGGAGGGTTTGCTCCACTTGAGCCAAACTGGCTCCCTCTAGTAAATGAATCCCTCCAGAGTGAAACATGTCAAAATTGGCAATCTACTTCATATGAAGTTAATGCAACACAGCAACTGCAACATTTGCTTAGTTGTACTAAAACATTATTTCAGTATAGCCTCTTCAAATACCAAGATATTTTTAGGTTCCATTAAGTAATAAACTTTTTATCTTAGGCAAATACAGTAGCCGAAAGCATCTTTACTTTATCTCAATTCTTAGTGTACCTAGCCATCCAGAGTGGGTGTGACGCGTCGAGTAGAGATTCGCCATTGCTCTGTTTTTATTAACATTTAGCACGTTTAAATATCCCGATTAGAGTGTTTAAAGGCATTTACACTCGCTAAAAAGATATTCCTTAACACTTTACTACGTTGTTTATTTACTTGCGTGCTTAGAGCAATTAGGATTTGTTAACTGACGCTGAAGTTGTAAATTCCATTAACTTTTTGCAAGAGATTTCTATTTCATTCATTTCTGTATAATGTTTTTAGTAATTTATTTCAGAGTTGATAATTAAGGTGAAAAGTATAACGACAGAAAATCTATCAAATACAAAGCTTTTCAAAAATTTTTTTTGTTTATAAGAAATAATATATAATATATCCCAACAGTATTATCTTGCACGATTTTCTAATATATAATGTGAGGTCTGTTTTACACCAGTACGATGAGAAACTACCACTTCTATGTACAAGACAGGTTGACGAAGTTAATGTCTAACTATAATTATTTTTAATTTTTTAGTAACAGTTTTTCTGTTACTCTGCATGACATCGGTTTTGAACTAAAACCATGAGGAACTACAAGTTTTATAGACAGGGTGGCTCAAAGTAAGTTTTTAATTGTAAATATACAATGCTAGTTGAAATCACTTATAAGTGATTTTGTTGTTTATAGTAAGATCATTTTGAAACCAATCTCATGAAAAAAATAGTAACAATATGTACAGGGTGGCTCAAGACCACAAGGAATTCCTACTAACTATTTCAAATTAACAGTATATAATAATGAAAGCATTTTAAAATATTATAAATATTAATCTGTATAATTTTATAATTATTTTATTACATTATACTAGCTCTATATACAGGGTGGTTCATGACTTTATTGAACCTCTACAATTTTTTCGTAATTTGATTTACAATAATAGAAATTGAAATTATTATTCTGAGCAGCTTTATGCTATTGTTTGATATATTGAACGTGAAAAATCTTAAACACAAACAACGAAAAACTACCAGCTTTACATACAGAATGGTTGGAAACCATAAAGGACACCACTATTTTTTTAACTTCAAAGTGTCAGTATTAGAATTGCCGTCATTATTCTACACAATTTAATAACTGTTTCTGATATAATTAATGAGATTAACTTTAAATTAAAATAAAGAGAAAGTAGGACAACTGCATATAGGGTGGTTCATGATCTTAATGTACCTCTATTATTTTTTTAATTTTAAATGTACAATAATAGAAATTGAAATCATTATTCTAAATGATTTTATGCTTTTTTTTTTGCTATGCTGAACGTAACAAATTTTAAACCAAAACTTTGAGAAACTACTATATCTTTATATACAGGGTGGTTGAAAACCATAAAGAACAGTACTACTTTTTTATTTTCAAAGTCTTAGTATAAGAATTGTCATCATACATTTACACAATTTAATAACTTTTCTGGTATAATTAGCTAGATTAGCTGTTAAGCAAAACGATGAGGAAGTAGTGGATCTACATACAGGGTGGTTCATAACTTGAATAAACCTCCAATTATAAATAGTCAATAATGTAAAAGTTGAAATCACTATTCTAAATAATTTTATATTTTTGTTTACTAAGCTGAATAAGAAAAGTTTTAAATCAACGTAGTACGGAACTACTACTTCTATATACAGATTGTTTGAAAACCATAGCGAACCCAACCACTTTTCAATTTAAATTGACAATATAGAAATTGCCATAATTATTCCACTCAATTTCATAATTTTCTCTAGTATAATAAATGACATTAGCTTTAAATAAACCAAAATAAAATAGTGTGGAAGTACTAGATCTACATACATGGTGGTTCATGACTTTAATGTACCTATACTAACTTTTTTATTTTAAATGGACAACAATATAAATTGTAATCATTATTCTAAATGATTTTATGCTTTTTTTACTATGCTGAACGTAAGAAATTTAAACCCAAACGTTAACAAACTACTGCCTTTATATACAGGGCGATTGGAAACCATCAAGATCACCACTACTTCAATTTCAAAGTATCAGTATAACAACTGCTATCATTAATCTACACAATTCAATAAATTCTTCTCATATCATTAATAAGATTAGCTAAAGATGAAGAAGTACTAGATCTATATACAGGGTGTTTCATAACTTTAATAAACTTCTATTAATTTTTGAATTTTAAGTAGGCAGTAATATGAAAGTTGCAATCATTATTCTAAATAATTTTATATTTTTGTTTGCTAAGCTGAATATGAAAAGTTTTAATCCAAAACGCTATGGAATTACTAGTTCTATATACAGGATGTTTTAAAATCATAACAAACTCCATCACTTCTTAATTTAAAATTGACAACATAGAAATTGCCAGCGTTATTCCACACAATTGCATAAATTTTCTGGTATAATGAGTGACATTAGCTTAATAGTACGGAAGTACTAGATCTACATACAGGGTGGTTCATGACTTTAATGTACCTATACTAACATTTCCATTTCAAATTTACAATCAACAATATTAGAAGTTAAAATCAGTATTAATACTATTTTTAAACAATAGTCTTATCGTGTCGTTTAACCTTTATTACCCCATACAAGTTCTGACTAATTTTCACGAGATTGTTTCTAACGTTCTTAAAACTGATATAAGCTGTGCAAATTTTTACTTATGTATTCGACGTCTAGTTCAAATGCATCATCAAAAAGAGTTAAATATATTTTATATACTTGATGAATAATAGGTACACTTAAACATACAATCTTACTGATGTTCGAAACGTGAAAAAATGTGGTTATTGAGATTCTTACAGACTCTATTAATATAGGTACTATACAGAAGCGTGTAAACGGTGTGTCACTCTAAATTATCAACACACATATACACCGACATTAATATATGATTTCATATTTCGTTACTATTTAATACCGTATTACCGATATAATAGAATTATTTAAAAGTAATAGCAAAAAACTGTTAATTTATTAAAACTCACCCCCTCGCAGGCTCCCTCAGTTGTATTTAAACAGCTTAACATCTAAAATTACATACCGGGTATGCCCAAAGTTCATTTTGTAAAATTAGTCTAAAGAAATTTTTTAAAAGTATGATATAACCAATTACAATTGTATGTAATCTAGAATCCCAGTCTGGCTTTTATTTTATTATTTCAAATAAGGCAATGTTCTGTATATTTACAATTTTCGTTGAATAATTAATTTAGTTGTAACTGAACCTGCACTTCTGTGAAATGCGAAAATTTAATTACTCTTAATTTTAGACTTCCGTACTTCACAAAAGGGCATTCAAAATTTATAATGTGTGAAGAAATCTAATCATTTACATTTTGAATGTCACTACGTCCAGAATTTAATTAATAACAACTTTAGAATACGAATATTTCCAGTAATTGTGTAAGAATCAGGCTTGAAATATGATGGATAAACAATTCAAACCTAGTTTAGAATCTTTAATGAAAATGCTCGGTATATCCGGATTCAGGAATAATCGTACCAACTGTAAACAATTTTGATATGAATGGAAGGACATTGACTTTTGTATATTAAAATACGAGGAGTATTCAAATTGAAAGAGGAATTGATTTATAACAAACAGTATTACAATATTACAACGATAAAAAGTATATTACTTTCTTTTCTAATCCCTCTTGTGCCACCGATCTGGAAGCTTTTTCTTGAACAGCTTCGATACCATCATTATTTGACTGAAATCGTTTCCTGGCTAACAATTTTTTAGTGGGCGAAACAAATAAAAATCGGAGGGGGTTCCACTGAAGTTTTCTTATGTTTTCGACTGTTCTTGCAGCGATATGAGAGCGAACATTGATCTCGAATAAACAAATAGAACTTTGTCTTTTCTTCCTTATGTTCCTGATTACGTGCTAATAATAGTCCGCATTAATTATACCAAGTTCTGTAAGAAAATCTACCATCCATCAAGAATCTCAAAAAAATTTAGATTGTTTTTCGAGTTATCTACACGGTGTTTGTTTTCTTTGCCTTTGGAAATGCAATGTGACACCATTGCAAGCATGTTTTGATTCAGGAATAAAATAACGTATCCATTAAATAATAAAATCCAAAACTTTCATTTCCTTCTCTCTGCAGTAAAGAAGAAGCCATTTGCAAACGAGTCAGCTTACGTTATTCGGTCAACAAACGCGGAATCTACCTGGCACTCACCTTACGATATTTTACAATGTTTCTTTATGATGTATTCAACGCTTTCGACACTAATTTGTAAATTTTGCAGAATTAAGCGAACTGTTACCCATCTGTCTTGACGAATAAGGGCATTAACTTTTACCGATTTTCACGATTAAGCGAAGTTGCAGCACGTCGTACATGCAGCTCATTTCCTATACGAGTTCTCGCGTCTCTAAAAGATTTGGATTACTCAAACACCCGGCTTTATAGATATTGGTAGCCGTAATGTGCTCCCATTTTGTAAGAATTTCAGTCGAATTTACATATTTATTGGAAAGAAATATAATTATTGTGCGCTGTTCCACGCTACAATGAACAGAACTTTTCTACATCGTAACTGTAACTGTCAAAATAATAGCATAGCGTAACAATTGCCATGAATATGTTAACAAGAGCCTCGGCCAACCTTCAGTAAATTAAATTTTTGGAATTGTCTTCAAACGTGGTTTTAATTTAAATATTCCTGTTAAATTTGAAAACTCCTCGTAGTACTGCTAGAATGAAATTACAATAACTTATATATAAACAAGTGAGATATTACTAGTGGCACTCATAGTAAAACGACTTAAAAAGCACCTATTGTGTTCTGTATGTTCAATGTATTACGGAACTGATGCATATACTATTAAGTAACAATCGAGCATGTCACCATACAGAAAGCGTTTCCATTATTTGGTCCGAAGAGTAACTAAAAAATTTAAATAGGCCTATGTACTAAACTGAAAAAGAAACCTAGCAGCGATAAAGCACGAACTGCGAACGTGACAAAAGTCAATGTTTTTCATTTACTTTTTTAAAATCACAAACCGCTTTTCCTACGCTTATGTTCCCAGTATTTCCGCTATTTTACATATATAGAACACATTGTAGTATGTATTGTAGTATGGATAAACTAATAACTCTGTTTAAGAACGGTTTTTGTTAAAATTATTTATTTATTAAGCACTTTTGTGTTTTTTAGTTATCGTTGATGGTTCAAATTACAAGTTTATGCACAGTACATTGATGTAATATTTTACATAAAAATATAACCTCAATGTTAGGTTATTATTATTAGTCACAGGGCTTGAATAAACTAACGACTTTAAATACCCCCACATACAAAAGTCGAGCGGGTTGAGGTCAGGAGATCTAGGTGGCCACACAACTAGACCCCCTCGCCTTATCCATCTGCTGTTGTCATTTTCGTTTAGGAAATTTCTGACCATGATTGAGAAATGTACACGAGCCCCATCGTGCATCAACCACATATTAATTCTATGAATGTGGGGACATCTTCTAACAATAGTGGCAAGGCATTGCGCAAAAAGTCAAGATACAATTGACCAATCAAACGGTTCGGAAGTAAAAAAGGTCCTGTCATATGATCTCCAAGAACACCAAGCCAAACGTTAATTGTTGATGATTCGATTCAATAATAGCGTGAGGGGGGAAATTAACACAGGATAAATAAAGCCCTCTTTCCCACTTTTCCGTCGTTACGGAAACAAATAGTAGATAGTAAATTGAGTTGCCTACATTTAGGCGCTTCTTAAAGAATCTTTGAGAAGCTCTATCCCTGAAAGGAAACACTTTTGACCATACATTTATTAACAAAAAATGTTTGTTTTCGTGTATACTAGCCCTAAAGTTTTCCCCTACAATTCTTTATCACCCTGTATATATTTAGTAATTATTTCTAGGTTACATCATTAAATATTATATCACTTATACCTAAAGACTGTACCAGGTGCATTAATTATTTCCAATAATCTTTCTCGAGCTCCTTATTTCCAAAAAACATAATTAAATTAAATTAAAGGGGATTAAGTTAATTAAAGTTAAATGATATGAAAGTGTACACTCCATTTGTTACCTGTAGGTGTTACAAATGCCTAGGCCTTAATTATCCCTAATATATTCTGCTTTACTGTTAATTGTGAAATATTCTGAATTCTGCTTTAACCTCGACTGTTAACTTATCTTTTGTTGGGCCCTGTTTTCGTTGTAACTACTCAAAATAGTATTAAACGCGACTTTGTTAGAGTGTCCTAAATTGACCCCCTATCAGCTTTCCAGCCCGCCAGTAGGATAGTAAACGCGACTATTTTTCCCCATCAGGAGTGGGTTCCTTGATTGAAGTTATGCTTGACTGTTGCAGCCGAGAAATGTTTTCCTGGCAGTTGGCCGTATGGCCGTATAACAAGAATTTCAGTTTTTGGTTGCGACGGCTTGCTATGTCTTCTACCTGCGTCCTACCCTCGTCGTTTTTACCCGGAATGCGTCCCTAGAAGCCTATCCGCTTGTACCGTTTTGCAGTCATTTGCTACACAAGCCCTCCGTTGTAATTTCTATTTATAAATTTTGAATATATAATTTTATTTTACTTTATTGACTACTAATACTACCAGCGAGTACAAGAGCCTACAAAAGACTACTTAAGCTTCAATTATCTTTTACTGCGTTTCCTGCGTTTTCCGCTTTCCCCTCTGTCCTGTTGTTTCTTTGTCGGTCGCGTATCTTTCACCTTTGATCGATCTTCAGGTAGATCAACTAGAGTTCCTCCTACCTTTCTTCCTAGGGTCGTACACACACGCACTTCAATTGCACACACTGGAATTTGATAGTTTGCACCCAAAATATTTTTAAAAGGCTCGCTAAGCAATTTTACTCGAGAGCGCCCACCCACGCAGGTTAGTGAAAAAATATGTGAAAGCTATAGTTATTTATAATTTCTAAATTAGACGATATTCAAACAAGATTAGAAACTGTAAACGAATATAAGTTTGCGCTAAATCCTATCAATTTTTTATTTGAGCTTTACCTCGTGTTTCGAAGCAAACGTTCAATCTTATGGCTGTTTTGTTGTTGGGCACTTCCATAAGCGACATGCAGTCGGCTACTTTTAAATATTATACGCTGTAGATTATTGAACACTTACAAAAATTACAAATTACAAAAAAAAAGAAAGGTAGGGACCTGGATGGGGCAGTGCGAATACGCGCTGTAAGTCGAGGTCATTGTGAAATGCGGTCCGATCGTCTGCGTGGGCGAACCCCGGCTGAAGCGGCAGTATTTCACTTAGTTAAGTTTAGGATGCATGTTGCATGAATGGATAGTATATAAGGGACGCCCGCACCCCCCTGAAGTAATACGAAAGCGTTAGCACGAATAAATTTTTTAAAAAATACGGAAGGTAACGGTTTCCGGGTGCTTTAAAAGTTAGAACTCCTACGTTTAAATAATAGTTAATTCAGTATTGGACCCCAAAGTTAATGCGACATTAAACTAGTTTTATGAAATAGCCAAACAATACCGATAATTAATTCTATACACAAGATATATTCGGCTCCAAAATTGTACTAGTATAACAAACAAGCACAGATAAATAATGAAACAGAAGTAAAATTTGGATCAATAACGATTACAAATTTGATTGATTTTCTGCGGTGGGTGTTCCCTCACTTTCAATAACCTCAAACAAATGATATTAGATAGACTGCTCCACCTACAATGTCGCGATCTTATCGCTCATCAGTCACCAAGGAACGAAACTGTCGTTCAGAATAATTTGTCCGCATAAAACGAAACCTCTTGAATATTATTGAGACAAATTTATGTACTTTCCAAGAACCTATTCAGATCTGACGACAAATGTTTGTCTTTTCTTATGTCATAATAAACTTTTCTTTCCTTTACGTAGATTACATTACATTACGTACATCGTATTTATTTGTTTGATTGCTTATTTTCATGTTTTCCGCCATATGCAACATGTTTGTTTTTAAAATTAAAGTTGCAAAAAAGTATGCTTCCCCTGCTCAAAGTTCGTTTACTATAACTGACATCAAGTTTTGTTTGGGAATATTGTTCAGTGATTTGCAAAACTGCAATTGTTAACAGTTTAATCAATAACATATGTATTTTGTTCCAAAGGCAATCACGATGTGTTTACTTTTTCATAGCCCTGTATATTTATCGTACACATCTGTTCTCGCCATATAACAATTTCCTTTTTCAAACAAATAGTGCAAATAGAATATTCCAATGTTCTTATAATTCATCTGGGAATTGTTTTAAGATAATGATAGAAATATAAAATAATTATGCACTGAGAACTATCAAAATTACTTTTACTTTTCAAATAAGACCTGATCCTAGATTAAATATCCAAGATATATTGTATGAATTTTGTATTAGTTTCGTCTAAATACTTTAAAAATTCAAAAACAAATATTAAATAGCTTTTTGCTCTCTTTCCAACTAGTCATAATGGAACTCTGTTATCTACGAAACAAAAGATTTTTGAAACTATACATGTGAAAATTTGAAATACTACCAAGTATATCCATTCTTCTTCGACCCCGTTTGATCCCGTAACACTCAGTCACTTTGCAGTTCAAAGTGTTAAGGTCGTAAATGTACGAAATGACCACCACCAACATACATGGATGTATAAAGGTTCTGTCCAAATGTCGTCGCACATTCTGAAGCATTCGTGGAGTGATTAGACGACAATCATTGATTATAGGTTGTCGTAAATTTGGTAAAGAACCGGGTTGGGTTGCATAAATTCGACCCTTTAAATGACCCCGCAAAGAGAGATCTAGCGGAGATCAATCTGGCGATGTTAGGGGCCATTCAATAGCGCCTCTTCTAATTTATTGACCCGGAAACCTTCGATCCAAATACCTATTGTCGAAGAACATGAACAGCATAATTTGGAGGAGTTCCGTCCTGTTGAAATATCAAATAATTTTCGAGGTAATGATTATCATTCCCCATAATATTAGTTAACATAGGATGAAAACCCAAGTAAATCTGTCCAGTCAAATTACCATGTAAGAAAAAAAGATCAAAAATGCAAGCACAAAAATTTAATTTTTGTGGGTTTTGAGTATGCGTTTCGTGAAGTATCCTCAGATTAGAATCTGATCAACAGCACAATTATGGCGACTGACTGTACCAGTAACGCAAAAAATGCATTCGTCCGAAAATTAGACGTTAAAAAGAAAATTTAGATTATTTATCACTCGTTCCCTTGCGGTCTCGCAAAATTGCAAACGGCGGTCAAAGTCGTCTTTATTGAGTTCTTGTGGAAAATGAATCTTGTAGGGATAACACTTGTGGTGTTTCAAAGTTCGTTAAATACTAGATCGATTAATGTCCAATGCAATAGCCACTTGCTTTGTACTCAACGTAGGATCGACAACAACATAGCCCAGAAATGCGACTTCCACCGCTTCATTTTTTACCAGAGTTCTTGTGGAAAATGAATATCTTGTAGGGATATCACTTGTGGTGTTTCAAAGTTCGTTAAATACTAGATCGTCGATTAATGTCCAATGCAATAGCCACTTGCTTTGTGCTCAACGTAGGATCGACATCAACATAGCCCCGAACTGCGACTTCCACCGCTTCATTTTTTACCAGATTTTCAACATTTCGCTTTTTTTTGTTAAGGTCTTCCAAAAGTTTCTTACTCACTTCAAGACATTCTTGCGATTCACTCGCTTATCTACATGTTGCTGGTTGAACAGTTCGGTGCTTCTATTGGCACATTCATCGTATTTTGAAGAATTGAGGTTTAGTGTCACAAAACATGCCCGTTTTCGGTGGGCCACCCTGTATAGAAAATGACGTTTTACTTACAACCAAGTATATTCGTTCTTCTTCGACTCCGTTTGATCCCGTAACTTTCACTCACTTTGCAGTTGAAAGTGTTAAGGTCGTAAATTTACCAAATGAGCACCACCAGCATACATGGATGAATAAAGGTTGTGTTCAAAATGTCGTCGCACATTCTGAAGCATTTGTGGAGTGATTAGACGACATTCGTTGATTATATGTTGGTGTAAATCTTGTAAAGAATGGGGTCGGGTTACGTAAATTTTACTCTTTAAATGATCCCACAAAGAGAAATCTAGCGGAGATCAATCTGGAGACCTTGTGGGGTAACAAGTCCAGTCAAATTACCAGGTGTGAAAAAGGTCCAATAAGACGATCACCAAAAATTCCAGCCGAAATATTTAATATTTCGGGGTGTTTAGTAAGTGTTTCGTGAAGTTATCCTCGGATTAGAAAAGCGACGATTATGACAATTGACTGTACCATTTACGAAAGAAGTGTATTTGCTATTTTGATTGTTTATGGCGCGTTTACTTAAAGCCTCAGAAACCATTTTAAATTTTCAAAGAATACAACGACAACTACGAAATACAGCCTGATAATGACATGATAAAGTAAAAAAAAAAAACATTTAAATATGTACGATCAATGATCAATAATGCCTTCTAACCATTCCACAAACGCTCCAGAATGTGCGACGACGTTTTGAGCAATATCGTTTCTTTTGACTGCATTTTCGCGGGAAATA
>JABXWE010048351.1:0-13078 GCA_014611495.1 Limonius californicus
CATATTAAAAGGAAATTAAGGGGCACCGCAGATATTTGGCGGGACTTCTTACAAGCCTTGTAAGTCTATTCGTTACGAGGCAAGGTTTTAGGATGGCACTTGAACAACCGTTTTGAGGAAAATAACTCTACTGTTGAATAAAGATGATATGAACAGTTTCCAGTATGGGAAAGTCCAGGGAGGCAGTCGCGTCCACTTATTTTTTTTGCTTACGGACAAGTCTAGTTTATGAAATTGTTTTCTATGAATGTGGTATATAATAGGAAGCGGAAGGACTTTTTACCTAGGTATATTAGGTTTAGGCTTAGGGCAGGTCTTTCAATGTTCCGATAGTTGTCAGGCGGTATAAACTAGCCCCTAGGATAAATGTACCCGATAGCGTTGTTGCATCTTGCAATACAACTTATGCTATTGGTTATGTATCGGCCAAGTTCTTAGTGGTGAACTACGACTGTTTGGCAAGTTCCGTACAATGCTGTGCGAAAAGAAAGCATTATCTTAAAAGCAGCTAGTTAAACAAAGATACCTATATTTTGTTTACTAACCGGTTTAGGGGGGGCTGTGAAGGACGTCACTCAACGTCACTTGCCGTAGTTGGTAGTAAAATATGGGATTTAAATTTGCAATTGTATGTGTAACCCTTACAATTGTGATTTTTGCGATAGCTTTACTAACGCCACTAATTCCATCTGCAGGAATATAATATAATAAACCTCTTGCATAACATCGCAAAGTTACATAAAAGCAACTACTCCATGTGTATTACACAATGGTTTATGAAATATAAACAGTTTCGTGTACATACCTATATAAGAATTTATTATTTGGTGTAATTTATTTGAATTGCTTCTAGTAATGTTTGAACAGTGGTTTTCTTTAATTTAAATCTTCGAAAAAATTGAAATCATCCGAAAAATCAAAATGATTACGACGATAAGTCTGCGGTCTAGATTTACATGACAAAAAATTTCCGCTTCTTCTATTTGTAAAATGTATCTATTTATTAGTTGCTACACCAGAAAAATGATATTAATTTTATAAACACTTTATTACAATCACATCCGCTCGAAATATTTCGTATCACTCGTAGCTGCCTTATCCTGACGAAATAGTCGGCTGCTTCTACTGCCCGATATTTTTAATCCTATGGAATAAGTAAACTAACCTCTGACGCAGACTATCGGGCGATTGAAAGACAGAAAATACCCTAACAAGGTAGGTAAATTTGACTGTTAGCTTGTCTAGAACTTCATCGGAATATTGAAAGACCGGCCCTTATTCTGTTTATTTTAACCTAAAGATTTTATGAGCAAATTTTATGGAAGCATTCTTTTGATTCTTTTTGTAAATTATTATACTTTGGCTAAAAATGTGCCTTAATGCTATTTAGATTATGTAGGTGCTATAATTACATATACTGATAACTTGAAATCTGAAAAAATCAGTTCATTTTAATGATTGTCTATTCATGCTTATTCTTAATAAATAATCATTAACAATAATTGTAATTTACAATCAAGACTGTCTAGTTTTTCACTTCATCTAAAGCATTATTTAAAACCCCATTCTTACAAAATTTGCTTTATCAAAAAACGGAATATGACTACGTTTTTACAATCATTTATAATCTAGTGTCGTCTTATTTGATGGGTGCGAAGTACGCATTCAGGTAAAATAACCGGTTGAACTCAGATGGGCGGCCACGTGCTCAAGAAACCAGTGACCAAAAACAAGTGCGAATTAAATGTAGCTAATAAAGTACAATAATTAAACTTCTTTGCAGTTAACTAAAAATTAACATTTATTTACCAATATTTTATATGACAAGACAGCTTGAAGATTATTATTGCATCTAATTTGCACGAGAAATTCAATTTTATTTTTAAATATTTGAATTTAAATAAGAGTTATTCAAATATTAATGTAATTATATTTCTACTAAAGTACTAATAACTAAAATCGCAGTGTTACTTGTGTATTTGAAATAATTTGAACACAAAGGTGAATCAGGTACAAAGTTTAAAATAGGTTAAACATAAACCGGAGTGACTCGTGCACAAACTAAATATTATTTTTTATCATTGCTAAATAACGACTGAATGATTAAATTTCAATTAGTTTCATATTTTACACATTATTAAAAATAACTGAAATAGACAAATATTATTGCATTTAATTAATATGGACTACTTGATTTTAATAAAACAGTTTAATTGCTGTCGTCTTCATATTCCTCGTCTTCACTGTCCCACGAATCATCACCCAAATTAATTATTAAAGGTTTCACCTCGTCAACTATAATTTCACGATGCCACCAAAATTTTATAAGATCTTTTGTATGTCCTACACAATTTTTCCATTCATTTTCACCGCATTGATTTAAAGCTTTTTCCCACATTTTTATAACTTGCTCATCAGTAAAACCTTCGCGTCCGATATGTTTGTCGTAGTAGCGTTTAGTATTCGCCCAAATTAATTCTATTGCGCCACCTGTTTTGGAACCACTGAACACTGTAAGCGCTATTTCTTTTCGTTTCACAAGTAACCGCAGTGCATTTAAACTTTAGAGCGGCAATCTGCAAAACTTGCGCTCGCTCTAATAGCCTATACGAACTAAGGAGCTAGAAAGAGAGCAATATAACTATACAAGTGTTGCGGTGGTTCGTACTGCGAAGAGCCACCCGTTAAATAAGACGACACCCGACTATATGCTGGAAATAATAGTTAGAAAAAGTAAAAAACATTTTGATATGGTGCACACGACTGTTGACTTTTGTCAATTGGGCTATGGTTAACGTTTAAAGGGATGAGAGATTAAACGTCTGAAAGCTAATTTTATAGTTCTGGATCTTGGATATTTTAGGAAGTTTACAATCTACGCTGCGTAAAACAATTAACGGATATTTATAAACATTATTAATAAAAAAAAACAGGCAGTTAAAATATTACTTGCAAATACTTTTATATTAACATTTTTAAACAAGAAACCCAAGGTTTTAGTCGCATTTAAACTTTTTTTGTGCAAATTCTAATGCGATCGTCCCTATAGGGTATAAATTACAAATTTGATGTGTAGCAATTAGTATAGAAATTTTTATTCGTTACGCCTTGTTATCCGTTAATTGTAACACAAAGTACAAGTTAATAATGCGTATGATCTCCAGGAATAACTAAAAAGACATGAAATTTTATTGGCATGGATTGAATCAAATTATCAAGGAATTTTTGTGGAATCGTATCCCATTCCGCTCTGAGGCCAATTTGAAGTTCCGGAATTGTCTGTGGTGACATATTTCGTGCAGCAACACGTTTTTCTAATGCATCTCATGAACGTTCAAACGGATTACGATCAGGGGAAATTGTTGGTGAGTCTGTTCTAACGATTCCAATTTCACCAAACCAGTTGTCGGAAGAGCAATGGGTCCCATAAGCTCAACAAGATACCCTTGGGCAGCCATTGTGAATGAAATAAATATCTGTTATGACCTCCAGTACTTATCCCTTATGTTTATATTGCGCCCGTTCCCGAATAAATGGTAGATTATATCGTGTTCCGGGTTCAGGTGAAAAATAAAACACATGCAAAGTGAATCGGGACTCGTCAGTAGCCATTACGGCCCCAATTCCTATGCTCCTTTGCCTACATTCTGCGGGCTTTTTTATGATTTACAGTAAATCAAATGCAAACCAATGATCTTTGAGCATACAGGCCGACATTATGAAGATGATTTCTTGGTGATTGTGTTGAAACCAGCCTTCCAGGCAACTCACCTCGAACCTGGGTTGTATACTCAGTGACGTGGAAATCGCAACGCCAAGAAGGGGTATGAATGTTTTGACCAAACTTGGCAGAAACGTTTAACTACTAAAAGGTAGCAATTGATTAAAATTTCATTCGAATGGATCAAGTGATAATGGCTTATCTGACAGTTCTTTCAGTTTTTCTAACAATTTTATCAGGTGTATGTTCTGCGAGATTTTGTTCAGTTCTTTATTGTTTTCGCTTTTGGTCGTTTGTTTTGAGGGTGTGATCATGCCTAGAGTACGCCAACGTGGAAATTACCGCCAATTAAGCGAATTCGACAAAGGTCGTATTGCTGGTTTGCGCGAAGGTGGTTTTTCATTCAGAGAAATTGCAAATCGCCTTAACCGGAACCAATCCAGCATCATGCGCTGCTATCAGGCATGGCCTAGGGAGGGTCAGGAACGTCACAGAAGAAGAACGAGGGGCGAAGAACAACAAATGAGGTGCAGGACCGCCATCTTCGACTTATGGAAACAAGAGACCGATTCTCCGGTACCAGATCAATTGCTGATCAATGGTTAGCTAACGAAGGTCGTCCTGTAATCCTTCCGAAGGTTTACCGCAGAATCAGAGCTTTCGGCTTGCAATCCTATCGGCGACATCTTGTGTTACCACTAACCCCCTCTTGTAGTACTCAACTTCATTCAGAATCAGCGGCTAAACGCCCAACTGATGCCATCTATTACCAAGTAGCGCAATTTACTTATTTGTTCTCCGTGTTTCCCGAAATTTCCACGATATTCGGGAGGGTGCTAAATATCACTGAAATAATCTGGAAAATCCAATTTGCTTTATATAAGCTGCGGACCGCGTTGAGATTAGTCATCATTTCAAAATTGTGTGCTAAACTGTTGACTATGTGTTGAGTGCAATAAATCGATAACAAATATTTAACGTTAAGTACGAGCTATACTCGTTTTGTTGAAGATGGATTCATTTTTTAAATGGTAGTTAGAACTTTCCGCGTCTGGCAGTGACAATAATACAAAGAAAAATGGATTATACAGCTATGAATATCTCAAATATGATTTTACCGTTATTTCAGAAATTCCACTGCGTATTTTGTCGAGAAGTATTTATCAAAAGAAAGTACGAAGCCATCAAAGTTATTTTGATATTTATATACCAAACATAAAGACCAAAAGGAAAATATGTGGAATTCTTTAAAAGAAAGCTAAACTCCCTCCACAAGGAGCAACCCACTTTTACATCAGCAACCATTACTAATGAAAAAGCACTACTATCAAGTTATCGAAAGGCTGACAAACGGAAAGCAATACCTCTGTCCAATAATACTATCCAAAGAAGAATAAGTGACAGCAGAAGATATTCGAACACAAGTTGTTGAAAATATTAAGAAGTGCACGCACTTCTCATTACATATAGATGAATCCACGGATATTTCTTCTTCTTCTTCAGGTGCTACTCCTATGGGAGGTCGGCTATCATTAGGGCTACTTGCACCTTGGAGACTGCAGAGCGGAACAATGTTGTGGTAATTTTTCCATACCACTCACGGAGGTTCGTGGGCCAAGTTGATTTCCTCCTTCCTACACTCCTTCCTCTCTTTCTAATTGTACCCAATTTATAACATTTGTAAGATACAATACTGGACATGGTATTACAGAAGGTATTTTATTTTGTACTCCATGAGAGGTCAATACCACCGAAAAATGTTTATTCGATACTTTCAAGCAAAGTACTAATAAGTACGAGATTGACTGGGAAGAATGCATTGCTATATACACACACCTATGGCGCCAAGGCTAAGAGAGGACATCGATCTGATCTTATTGTCAGATTAAAAGAGATAATGCCAAATTCTACATGGTTACACTGCTTTTTACATCGGGAAGCTGTTGCGTCAAAATCTTTAGCTTCTGAAATGAATTGTGTTTTGAAAAATGTCAATAAAGTGGTAAATTCCACTAAGGGAAAAGTAGGCTCGTATTTTTAGAAAAATTGGTGAAGACATGGGCAATTCTTTATTATCACATGGAAGTAAGATGCCTTTCAAGAGGTAACATCTTGAAAAGAGTTTTCCGGTTAAAAGCGGAACTTTTGATGTACATTCCAGGGCGTTTAAGAACTCATGGAAGACTTGGTTAAGGATTATAATATGATAAATTCTGAACACGTGTTTGCAGATATGCAAGTTAGTTTTCACAATTTTTATTTATTTTGTGAAAAGCAGAAATAAATGTCGTGAAAAGGCATTTTGTTTTATTTTGGAAATCCTCATAGTCATAGAAGGTTGTTGCCTGCGGCGAAAACCAATTTTGTACCGTCGTTTTAAGGTCGCCGTCGTAGAGAAAACTGCAGCCAGTTTTTAAAAAAGTTTTAAGTTGGGGAAAGAGGTGACGGTCACACTGCGTAAAGTCGGGACTGTGTGGGGGGTGGTTAAACATTTCCCAATTGAATCTACAAGAAGGTTTTCCATTTCGTTCCTCATCGTGCATGCTTGTTCGGCAATCTTTCAAATTTCTATACCAGTGTCTAACCTTTCTTTCATTCATGATGCCTGGACCACAAACCTCGTAATATTTGTCCATAAATTTCGGAATCTTTTTTGTTTTTTGCATGAAGAAAATGAATCATAGCGCGCACTCCACACTTGGCGAGATTTTCAATCGTACTGTTCGTTTTAGCGCTTTAACATATAACTGAATACAATGACAGAACCACGGGAAAGTGACGTGAGGCTAACTAATCCGAATAAGCCTTGTAATATTAGACTTGTCAAAAATTCGACGTATGAGAGATTAGCATACCTAATAGTATAGGAATTTGGCCGTGAGTATTGGCGGACTAATCGAGAGAATACAGTAATCAAAGTTCGAGACAATGAGGTTCGACGGTACAGACGTATACAGAAACATTTTTTAAACTTAATGATTTTCTGAATTTTTGTAAAATCTAAATAACAATATATTGTTTTAAGGATTTTTTATAATATTTCGGATCTAATTTCCTAAGCTAATAGTTTCAAATTCCAAATTTTTATTCAGTTCTAAAATGCATATTTGTGTGGGCACGTCTGTTGTAAAGTGAAAACAATTCTCCATGACATTAAAATATCAGCAATAAGTTAACTTCACGGAAGTTGGTCTGGTAGTTACGATTAAATAAAAAAAACTCCGAACTAGGTGCTGTTTTAAACAGTTTTCTGCTGTTTAAAATATAGACTTACCTGCGATTGTCGATCTTCTTCACGATTAGATGCTTCAACCAAGTCTAGATCTGTGTTGAAAATTGATTGGAGTAATTCATCAAAATCGTTTACAAGCTCTTCGCACGCTGTGCAAATCCACGTGTTTTTTCCCTGGAAAACATAAAACAAATTTTATACTAAATGAATAAAATAAAAATTCGTAGGCTTCTTACCAAAATAAATACGCCCAAAAATCTATAAAAAACGATTTGCTTGCTATCGTTTTCTGCAATTGATATCAGTTTTACACGGTTTTGGGTTTTACATATCCAGCAATGTTTATGGACGTATGGAAATCTGAAAAGTTGTATTCTTTTCCTTATGTAGGTAAGATTCTTCATGCAACGATGTAATACGTTGTGGCATTCCTTGCAAATGAAAATGGTTTTCTTCTCATACATAAACTGCAATGTTAATATTTTGTTATTTAATTTATTTCAGTGAGTTGTATTTTCCCTACCTCATACAACAAGCAGTGCTGCAGAAACAAAAAACTCTCTGTTTCGAACGGGAAAATGGGAATCATATGACGCACTGATCTGTTGCATATTCGACATGCTGGACGTTCATAATCATCTTAAAGCAACAATAAAATTTATATTGTAATGATTGAGGATAGAAAACAACATTCAGCTTCTAAATCTCCCCTACGCGGAAGATAATTTTTTTTGGGTTTTGTATTCCAATTTCTTTAAAATACCAAGTAAAATATAAACGTACACTAGATTTTCGATTAAAATTAGAAAGGGTAGGTACGTTTGAAATTTATCCAATATTGATGAAAGTATAAAATGTTACCGATTTTTTCCAATTATTTTTGGGTAAGTTAAGCATTTATTGCTCATGTATGTTATGTTAGAAAATAGACACAATTCAAAACCCATTTTGATTTGCAATGATTAATATGACGTTTATTGTTTATTTACAAGAAACAAATGATATTCGGTCTAGCAGTTGTTTCATAGGTAATGTTTTACAATTAAATTACAATTAAAAGCAATTTAATGTAGTTGCGGAAAATAATTTTATCAATTTAAATCAATTCATCTAATAAAAATTGCTTCTTTAGTAACGTTAATGATTTTCCCAAGTATAAAATACTTACGTATTTGGATAGCGGAATATTCTGTTTCTATTAGTTTTCGTTGTTGTTGTTTTGGCGATTTTTCGTCTTCTATGGTTACGCTTGTCTCACCTTTCTTGCTTAAGGATTCCAAGTGGGTTGTTTGGGCTGTACTGGTCCTAGAGTAGCAGTTGATAAAGCACTTTATAAAATATTCGATAATTTCGCAAAAATTAATAAGTTATTAGTATGGATAAACTAGCATTTTTTTTTTTGATTGCGTTCAGGATTAAAAGCCAAATTTTGTTGAATATTCTCAAGGGGAAAGAACAATTTGTATTATTTTCCATAAGTTCCATTTTAGAAACATTTCTTTGCCTTAACACTGGAGGCTACCTTTTTCAATAATACAGCAAATTCAACTTACATTCTGAATTTCAGATTAGCTCGAACACTTGTTAACACATCGATATCCAATCGAAAAGTGAAGCAATTATTAATTGTTACTGCGATATGTGTTTACAACCAAAAAATGTTCAGGTGCAGTTCGCAGAATTGAAGAATTAGTAATTTGAAATTCATACACCATAATAATGTCTTTATTTGAAGCTTACAATTATTGATATACAATTAAACTTCTAACAATCTAAAACATTTCTTTTGTACACCTACAGGAACACTACTTGGTCATGTTACTACGCAAATTATCTACAGGACTTGTCACCGTACACATCGGATTTTATAAACATGGACTTCGATAATGTATAGGTATTCCACCTGAGAGAAGCTATATTCCTCATATCAATGTGACACCCTAGTTCCTGGAAAGCTATACTTCATTAGTGGATAATTTTATAAAACCTACGGCCTGAAATTGTTTTAGAGACAATTATTTGAGCTTCTTTATTACTAAATTTACAGCGTACAAGATATTAGACACCGCTTTTTGTTATCAAATGTTTCTTAAGTACGTAGCTCTGAAGGTGTTATCAGGATCCTCTGAATCATCTTCCTATTTATGAATGTTAAGTTAAAATTGTTGTAAGGTAAATAAAAATCATCGTTAGGATGTATGCCTTGCGAAATAAAACCTTAGTAATAAAATTTTTAATAAATTTTCTAATTATATTTTTGAATAATAATAAGTAGTAAGTAAGTAATAATATATCCCAATAAGCCTAAATGGTGAAGATATCGTCAATATGGAAAGTAAACGCATCGCATGCATTAGCGATAAATGTTCATGTAATGTAATTTAATTTTACTCAAACGCAACTGGGTAGGGCATTTTGCGAGACGAGAATATTGGATTGGAGCCTATATGGAAAGAAGAGACATCCTGGAAGATCACCGATAAGAGCCATGACATCAAACTGCAACAAACTGGCCACAACAAGCACAAGATCAAAGAAAATGGCGAAATTTTGGAGAGGCCTACCTCCTGCAGTGGAAACAAGATGGCCGAAGAGGAAAAAGAGGAGGATGAGAAGAAAGAGGACGAGGAGAAACTAAGTACTAAAATATCTCAATAAGCATAGTAATGGTGGAGAAATCCACCAATAGGGCAGGCAAACGCATCTGATGCATTAGAGATAAATGTTCATGTAGCTTATAATTCCCACATTAACAAGGTTGTTTCATTTAATTATAGCTTATAATTATTATTGTTGGATGTTAGGGCTTTGGCCTTTATATGCCTTCCGTCACTTCGACCCTTAATGGTTCTTTTGTGACTTATAAGCCCTTTCTTTGCTAGAGAAGTTGCAGGCTGTTGATAAACCTTATAATGTCTCTGGACTTCGAGTCCCTTTTTTCGTTAGGTGTCATGGTTGCCAATAAATGTTCATGTAGTTTAATTTAACTTTAAACGCAACTGGGCAGGCCATATTGCAAAGCCAACCGATAGACTAAGAAAATATTTGATTAGAGCCCATATGGAAAGAAACCGCCGATAAGATGGAGCGATGATATAAAACGTATAACAGCAAACTGGCAGCAACAAGCACAAGATCGAAGAAAATGGCGAAATTTGGGGGAGGCCTATTTCCTGCTATGGAGGAGTAGGAGAATGAGAAGTAAGTAATAAGGTATCTCAATAAGCTTAGTGGGGATATCAACCAATATGGCAGACAGACGCATCAGATGCATTAGCTATAAATTTTGATGTACCCTAACTTAACCGGTTAATTACTTAAATCTCCCATTTTGGATTTATTCCTAGATTACTATCTACTTTTTTGTAGATTAGCTTTACATCAACTCATCCTATACTGAAAAGTCAGTAACGAGCTACCAGGTGATTTCTTAACATTAACGAGCTTTTCCTAAACATTGTGAATGTTGGAGTGTTCAAATTGCCCTAACGGCTGTTGGTTTATTATTCTCTGTTTATAAGTTGTACTAGATTGTTTTTGTATTTAAGTAAGACAAGGGGAAGGGACTACACTAAATAAGGCACAAAGAAGTGAAGAACTTTTTAATATGAAGCAAAAGTAATACACGGAAAGAATTCGGGAAACACGAATAATCTTATTTAATCGAAAATTAAAACTGTCCTACATAGTCTAAAAGCTGGGAATCATTTCAAAAATAAAATTAGTGAAAGTAGTTAGTGGATAGAGCTAGACACAGCACTTTTCAGAATGTTATGAAGAAGTATGGACTAGGAAATAAGGTGATGCCATCAATGGAAATCAAATACCCAGATGATTTTAAGAGCAAAATCATTATGGAAGAGCTTTAGAGTGCTACGCAGTAAACACAAAGGACTACGTAGCAAGGCTTTACTGTATTAGCAGTGAGATATTACAAATGATACGAATCAGAGGTAAGATGATGCTGCTGTAGTTATTAAATTTAGCACGAGCAGATGGAGAGAGAAAACCGTTCTACATGATTGACAAACAGTAATCAGACCACTTTTTAAATTCAAGTGAAAGTTTACAGTAGTATTTTGTAGAAAATACTAAGAAAGAGAGAGAGAACACAGCAATATGGAGCAATCCCAATGTGGATTTTGACCAACCAGAAGTGCACAAGATCACATCTTCACGGTCAGATAGAGTATAGAGAAATCTACCGAATTTAAAATATGTTTTACTTTGATCGATCTTGTAAAGCTTTAGATGGGTTGAAGCGGAATAATATTTATCCAAAATTCTAAAAAATGGGATAGGTTACAGTTAGTTCGGCTATTAAGGGCTTGTACACAGAAAGTATAAATTTAGTAAGAACCCACAACAGTGTTTCTAAATCGTTTAAATTTTGATGTAGGGGTACAATAAAAAATTGTACAGAGCCCTTTATTGCTCTACGTGGTCTTGAAAGAAATTTAAAAAAAGGGTAACAAAAATTCGAATACGATATATGCGAAGAAGTTAGTGTTCGCAGATTATGTGGTGCTGATTGTTAACAGTGTGTTTATTTTTAGCAATCCGCAACATGTAATTACAGAGATAGAAATATTGAGACATATAGGCCTCGACAACAGAGGTATACGAATAATAGCGAACTGATATTAGAAGCAGTCAGCTCACAAGAATTCCAGTAGGCCACAGTGTTATTGTAAGATGTAGCTATTGTACATTAAGGCTTTGAAATACTTAGGTGCAACAATTCGCGACAACTGGACGATATCTTAGCAACTTAACAGCAAGTTAGGATCAGCTGATCGGATTCACGTCACGTCATCACGTTAACAACAAGAAATTTTGAACAAATTTACAGATTTGTAAAAAATATATACATGCTAGTATGCAATTGAATCATTATGCCAATTATGACCTACAGTAGTGAGACGTGGGTGTGTATAGAAAAGCAAAAAAGCTGGATTCAGACATGGCAGACGAAATGCCGTGATTAGACAAAGCTTGCACAGTAAACCACTAAACGAAAGAATAGAAGTCAAAGAGTTGCGGTGGTATGGGCATTTAAAAAGATGATTAAAAACAGAATTTCAATGTAGGTACAGAATTGGAAAGCACGAGGAGAACGACCAAGCAAGAGACTGGCTCCTACATGGAGAGCATGTGAAAAACAAAGCTGTCAATAGTAAAATAATAAACAGAGTCGGAAATAGTAGGAAACCACAAATCTGAAAAACCACCAGTTACGTAAGGAAATAAATAGATTATTTATAGTATACTGGTTTAATGTATTTTCTATATATAGAACACTTGCAGCACCGGTTTTAGCCATTCAATTTAATCAAAATACATAATTCAGCAACAGTGCTATATCGCAGGAGGTAGTACCTAAAGTCAGCCCTACATTGAAAATATAAAGTCCTCACCTAGTAGAACCAATAAATGATAATAAATTGACACTACAGTGAAAAATCGAATGACCCAAAAACTTAGTAACTTCTCGTATATACTGTTTGTTCGAGACATATGAAGATAGAGTACTGACAAAGTACGTCATAGAAACTATATTTACAACACAAAAAGTCTTAGACAGTGGTTGCTGATTAGTCAAAAATCTTGCAGTAAAAACTATATCTGACAATTTGGTCATTTCGTTGAATTAAGACTGCTAGAGTTTTTCGTCGAGCCGCAACTGGATAGGTGGAAAAAGGCCTACAGCTTAGCTCAGAGGAGTAGGGGGAGTTCACGGAAATCGCTTACGGGAGGAAATCTTCCTGGTTGTGTACAGAGTAAGTCAAAATTAGTGAGCGCCACCTTCCAAATACAACTGATTGTAGGTCTTCGTGGAAGGCCGAGAAGCCAGCAGCTTACGGGAATCGGACTCACCTTTATTGTGCCTTCCTTCTGTTTATAAAGCGTGCAAAATTTATGTACTCACAAATACACCATACACAATAATAAAAGAGGCAGTGAATTTTAAAACACATATAATCAAACTAGTAGAAATGACACAATACAAAAAAAGGACAGTAAATGATGATCTCGTAGTTTAATAATACAAACTGTTGGTTTGAACGTTCAAGAAACAAAACCCGCCGTTACTGGCGCACGATATTTACCTTCTTCAAAGAATT
>JABXWE010048354.1:0-19151 GCA_014611495.1 Limonius californicus
TACAAAAGAAAAACATTATTTATTAATAAAATTAATTTTTGAACAGTAGTTTGCGAAGATTATTTGCAAATTTTCTAACTACAACGTCCACTAATTATTTCTTGTTTGCGAAAACCCATTGACGATGAATGCTTAGCATAACTAACCCATTTAACCCATTTTCACCAATAGTGCTTCTAAGCCATGTTGACATTCCAACAAGCAACCTATTAATAGATTTTTCAGAAATTTGCTGTTTATATTTTTTGTTTTATTTTAATTTTTTTCTACCTTGAAAGGGGGGCTGCGTACGCCCTTGGAAGGAGACTTTTAGTAAAAACCAAAGAAGATGCTATTGTTTTGCTATTTTAGATATACCCTGTATACATACAATGAAAAAATGCATTTTCTACTTGTTTTCTAGAATATTAGTTTTTTTTTTTCAGAAAACAAGTGAAGGGGACTTTTAGTAAAAACCAAGGAAGATGCTGTTGTTTTGGTATTTTAGATACACCCTGTATAAATACAATGCAGAAATGTACTTACTTTTCTAACCTCGGAGTGTTTTAGAAAATTAGTATTTCGTCACAATCCCATAGAAGAAGAAATGTAGTTAAAACCAATGTAGATGTTATTGTTTCCTCAATTTAGATACACCCTGTATAAATTCAACCAAGATATGTATTTCCGTAGTTTATACAGTTTTTCAGAAAAGTAATATTTTTTTCTCAAACACGTAAGTGAGGGAGACATTTAGTAAAAACCAAAGAAGATGCTATTCTTTTGCTATGTTAAATACACCCTGTATACATTCAATAAAAAATGTATTTCCGCACTTTTGTCCTCAAAAGTTTTTCTTGTAGAAAACTAGTATCTTTTTTCATAACACTTAAGTGAAGGACGCATTTAGTAAAAATCAAAGAAGATACTATTTGTTATTTTAAATACATCCTGTATAAATTCGATAAAGATATATGTTTCCGCATTTTTGTTATCCTCAAAGGTTTTTTTTTAGAAAGTTAGTTGTTTTTCCAAAAACACTAAGTGAAGAAGATATGTAGTTCAAAGCAATGTAGACGTTATTGTTTCGCCCATGTCGATACGCCCTGTATAAAATCAATGAAGAAATGTATTTTCGTACTTTTGTATCATCAGCAGTTTTTCAGAATACTAATATTTTTTCACAAACACGTAAGTAAAGGAAACATTTAGTAAAAACCGAAGAAGATGCTAATGTTTCGCCAATGTAGATACACCCTGTATAAATTCAATGCAGAAATGTATTTCTGTACGTTATCCTAGCACTTTTTCAGAATACTAGCATTTTTTCACAAACACTTAAGTAAAGAAGACATTTAGTTAAAATCAACGAAGAAATTATTGTTTTGCCATTTTACATGCACCCTGTATAAATTCAATAATAAAATGTTTATCCGTACATTTTATCCTCAAACGTTTGTTTTAGGAAACTAGTTTTATTTTTAAATACGCCCTGTATAAATCAAAGAAGAAATGTATTTCAGTACTTTATCCTCAGCCATTTTTCAGAAAACTGGTATATTTTTCACAAAACGCAAGTAAAGGAGACATTAGTAAAAACCAAAGAAGATGCTATTGTTTTGCTATTTAAATACAATAAAGATATGTGTTTCCGTACTTTTGTTATCTGCAAGTTATTTTTTTAGTGAAGTACTATTTCTTCAAAAACACGTAAGTGAAGGTGGCGTGTAGTTCAAAAACAAATTTAGATGTTATTGTTTTGCCCATGTAGATACGCCCTGTATAAAATCAATGAAGAAATGTATTATCGTACTTTATCTTCAGCCATTTTTCAGAAAACTGGTATATTTTTCATAAAACGTAAGTAAATGAGACATTTAGTAAAACCCAAAGAAGATGCTATTGTTTTGCTATTTAAATACACCCTGTATACATTCAATAAAGATATGTATATCCATACTTCTGTTATCCTCAAAGGTTTTTTTTAGAAAATTGGAAAACTAGTATGTTTTGCAAAAACAATAAGTGAAGGAGACGTGTAGTTCAAACCAATGCTGATGTTATTAGTTTGTCAATATAGATACGCCCGGTATAAATTCAATAAAAAAATGCATTTCCTTACTTTTATATCCTCAGCAGTTTTTCAGAAAACTAGTATGTTTTTCACAAACACTAAGTGAGGGAGACATTTAGTAAAAACCAAAGAACATGCTATTGTTTTGCTATTTTGGGTACACCCTGTATAATGTCGATAAAAACATGTATTTCCGTACTTTTTTAAATCCTAAAAGGTTTTTACAGAAAACTACTTTTTGTTTCAAAAACACGTAAGTGAAGGCGATACTGAGTAAAAACCAATGAAGACCCCTTAGGGGACTCCTGATAAGAAACCGTTCCGCGGATCACCAAAACGCTACATTCTCGGAAAACCCTGCCATTGGATCGGGGAATTTTACAGTAGTTCAAGAAACAAATTGATCACGTAATCAAGGAGTTCCATTGAGACAGATAGCGCCTTTGCGTAACATTCTGGTTAATTCATGGATGTTATTGCAAAGCCGGGGCATTATCAAAATTATGATTTATGTTTAATTAGCTTAGCGCCAATTTCGAAACCATTATTTATCGGGCTTGGTCATCTCGAGGAACAGATGATACCAGATTCACTTTCTTCTGCGCTAATACCAGTTCTTGCTTACGCATTTGTTTCGCCACAGAGATCAAATTCGTCAATTAAATTAAATCAGCCGGGGACGTAAGGTTCATATTCAGGCCTTATCTTAAGAGTCCCTATTATTCTAAACGATATATCATTATCTCCAACAAGAGAAACGACTTTGGACCTAGTGCCGAGATTGCCGGGTTCTGGGCATGACGTCAAAACTTTTAGCGATTGGTTTTTGTGGCCACCACTACGCTATGGCGGGGAAGAGCCGATAGTAGCTAGCTCTGCTGCGCTGCCATTCCGAGTTTCCAGTGTGCGATAGAGCTCCGTGCGCGAAGCACTTCGAGTACTGCGATTAGGAATAGCGCGTTTACATTTTTCGGCCACATTACCATCGAGCACGTTCGCGAGTAAAGTTATTCAGCGAGTCTTCCACTATTGCAGTATCGTAGTGTCGTGTCACTGAAGTTGTTTTTATTGCACTTGAGGAATATGTCCACAGCAGTTATGCGCCAAAATACGATGTACGAGTTCGGAGAGTTTATGATGAAGGTACGGAGATGTTTTTTTCTTCGTGTGGGTGCAATTTGTTTGTGATGGTTATGTGTGTGTGTGTGTTTAGGTCGGTCCGTGTACACGTCCTTTCCTCTTCTACCTGCTGCACTATAGCAGGTAGACAGGTCCTATTAGCATTCAAGGACTTGTCCTGCAGAACCGGACGTCTAGCTGCGGGTCAGCCCGGTTGGTCGCTCACGAAGAGCGACTTTCTGTCGCTCAATCGCTAGCACGGGGGTTGTTTATTTCGTCTCCTAGGAGAAAAGAGAAATGCCGTCCGTACTCCCACTAGTGTTTAGCTTTCACGTTGCCCAGCCTTACTATGGTTGTCACTGCGAGAAAGTAGGCTTGTAGAACGAACTTTTACCAATTGTTGTTTGTACCCGGCAGATGAAAGTGTGTGTGCATGTGTGGATGCTGGACCACGAGGGTTATCTTATCGGCAACGAATATGAAACGGTCAAAAATGTTCTCAAATCAATAAGCCTACATTCGCACCTCACGATTGTATCATCCCCCAAAATCCAATGTTTCGTGATAAACAACCACCACCAATTTCAGTTGTTTATTTGACCATCTGCTAAAATTCAAGTTCATGTGCCAACCCAATCCTTGGGATGACGTCTTTCTCGTTGCTTTTTCAAAAACCCGCACGCTAATGTATTGTACAATTTGAAAATTGTTTTGAAGAACAATATTGTAACTATTTTACCTCGTTGCTTCTTCATATACTATACTGGTAATATATAAAACATTTAACAATTGTTTTTGAAGAATGCTGTTGCCATAATTTTATCTTCCTGGTTTTATTAAAAACCTGCTACATAGTAAATGGTACAATTTGAAGAACGTTAATTTCAATGATCAATTTGCTTCTTCAAAAACTTGCTTAATACCACATCGTATAATTGAAAATTGTTATTGAAGAAAGTAGCTATTAACTTCATTTCTACCTCGTCTGCATGATACAAGTTTGTCTGTTTTTCAAAAACTGGAATGGAGGTATATAGTATAATTGTGTAATTGTTATTGAAGTATGTCAATTCAGCAATTTTTTGCTTCTTCAAAAACTTTCTTGGTAACATATCGTATAATTGAAAATTATTATTGAAGAAAGTCGGTATTAATAACTGCATTTCTACCTCGTCTGCATGATCTAAGTTTGTTTTTCAAAAACAGAAATTGAAGTATATAGTATAATTGCATAATTGTTATTGAAGTATTAATTCAGTAATTTTTTGCTTTTTCAAAAACTGGCTTGATAAAATACCTATCGTATAGTTGAAAATTGTTATTAAAGAAAGTGGGTATTAATAACTTCATTTCTACCTCATCTGCATGATATAAGTTTGTCTGTTTTTCAAAAATAGGAATTGAGGTATATAGTATAATTGCATAATTGTTATTGAAGTATGTTAATTCAGTAATTTTTTGCTTTTTCAAAAACTTGCGTGATAACATATCGTATAATTGAAAATTATTATTGAAGAAAGTCGGTATTAATAACTGCATTTCTACCTCGTCTGCATGATCTAAGTTTGTTTTTCAAAAACAGAAATTGAAGTATATAGTATAATTGCATAATTGTTATTGAAGTATTAATTCAGTAATTTTTTGCTTTTTCAAAAACTGGCTTGATAAAATACCTATCGTATAGTTGAAAATTGTTATTAAAGAAAGTGGGTATTAATAACTTCATTTCTACCTCATCTGCATGATATAAGTTTGTCTGTTTTTCAAAAATAGGAATTGAGGTATATAGTATAATTGCATAATTGTTATTGAAGTATGTTAATTCAGTAATTTTTTGCTTTTTCAAAAACTTGCGTGATAACATATCGTATAGTTGAAAATTGTTATTGAAAAAGTCGGTATTAATAACTTCATTTCTACCTTATCTGCATGATCTAAAATTGTCTGTTTTTCAAAAACAGGAATGGTGGTATATAGTATAATTGCATGATTGTTATTGAAGTGTGTTAATTCAGTAATTTTTTGCTTCTTAAAAAACTTGCTTTGATATAATATCGTATCATTGAAAATTGTTATTGAAGAAAGTCGGTATTAATAACTTCATTTCTACCTCATCTGCATGATATAAGTTTGTCTGTTTTTCAAAAACTGAATTGGGGGTATATAATATAATTGGATAATTGTTATTGAAGCACGTTAGTTCAGTAATTTTTTGTTACTTCAAAAACCTGCATAATATTCCGTACAATTTGAAATCGTTCATTAACGTAAATTTTAATAATTTAATTTCTACCTCTACGTATTCAAAAAAACGTTTTAATATATCTTGCAATTGGCAAATTGTATTTGAAGAACCTTCATCTCGAATTGTATGCTTACCTCTGTGTTCCTTCAAAAACCTGCATGGTGATATATCATAATAACCTAGAAATTGTTTCAGAAGGATGTTCGCTATCAATAATTTTATTGTTTCTTCAAAAACCTGCATAATATTCCGTACAATTTGAAATTTGTCGTTGATTAACGTAAATTTTAATAATTTTATTTTTACCTCTACTTATTCAAAAAACGTTTTAATATATCTTGCAATTGGCAAATTGCATTGGAAGAACCTTCATCTTGAATTGTATGCTTACCACCTCTGTGTTTCTTCAAAAACCTGCATGGCGATATATCATATAACCTGAAAATTGTTTCTGAAGAGTGTTCGTTTTCAATAATTTTATGCCTACTTCGTGGCTTTTTCAACATATTCTACAATTTGAACGGAATTTTGAAGGAACGTCAATTTTTAGTAATGTTTTACATTCTTCAAAAACCTACAAAATATATTTTACGTTTTGTAAATTGTTTTTGAAGAACCCCAATTGTGTTTCTTCAAAAACCGGTATGATAACATACCTACCGTATAATTTGAAAATGGCCTTTTGAACTACATCAACCGTAGTTATTTTTTGTTGTTGCTCCTTCAACACCCACATAATAGTATAACGACAATTTGAAAATTTTGTTTGAATAACGTCAATTGAAATAATTTTAGATTGCATCTTCAAAAACCTACATCTACATCTTCAAATTTTCAAAGAACGATAATTTAGGAGTTCCTTCTTGCTGCTGTGAAAAACTGCATAATAATCCGTCAGAATTTGCAAATTGTTCTTGAACAACGTCAGTTTCTCTACTTGTTATCGCAGTTAAAGAGCCTTTCAGGTTTTCACCCTTTTTATTTACAATACACGCACCTTTGATCTCCAACTTGTTGATCATCCGGTCGCTTTCAACCCATTGCATGTGGAAAAGTGTTTCGTTGAAACATCCCGTCACGAAGACAACCTGTTGCACCAAAATAAAAACAAATCGAAATAATTACGTGGTACCTCCATAACTTTTTTCTCAAACGTGGAATATCATAATTTACTAATCCGAAAACCGTAGAATTCAGAAACATTACGAATGTACATAATGTAACGAATTGGCGTGCATATAATCGTTTTGATTGAATAGTTGCTGCTTTGAAAATATGTAATCAACATGGCACAGGCGGGTTCTTCGAACAATTGACGCGGTTTTTGACTAAGCATTGCTGAATGTTCTATTATTGTTAAATAGATGCTATATTTTTATAATATTTGAAGGACGATTTGCGAAAAACACCCACCATATTAACTAGTGCTACATTTGCGTCATTTTTATTTCGTGTCTCCGTATGTAACCGCAAAACCAAAAATTACTTGTAATTTACTAGAAAGGCGCGTGTCATATCCCCTTAGGATTTTTTTTTTCTATATTTACCACATCATAATGCTGCCACTTCATATTTCTTTTTGTTTTCCATTAATTCTATCTGTAAATTAATCAAATATATGGTCTACATCCTAGGGGTTATCAAGTCGTGTCAATATTGTCTCTTGGAAACTGATGTTCAGCTCTTATTGTAACATTTTTAATTAGTGTTTTTTATTACATTCATGAAAGAATCAATGCATTAATTTTTGTAACGCTTGTTACGCGGAAATTGCTATATGGCCACCTTCAAACTACATGCCTGGATTTCGTGTTTGACATTGAATATGGTGTCAATACCGGAACCGGCAATTACCCACCGCTACCGGAAAAAATTGGAGTATTTACCTACATTTAATATCTGTGTAGAAGTCCTACCTTTTAAATGTTTTTTATTTTTTTAAGATATTGTATAATCTTTAATTTGTGGAATAGCCGTGGTTTGCATTTAGTAAAAAACTAACCTTTTATAACTATGTCCCTCGAAACGACCATAGAACATATTTCACATTATTGTTGGACAACATTACAAAAACATCTCATGATATTTAAATTGTTCTTTAGAAGGTTATACCTATGTATTTTAAATTTACTATCGATTACATTGTTGCGCGTTTGTTTTCGTTGTACACTAGTGCAAAATTTGTAGTTTGTTTTCCATTACAACACGGTAATTAAATTTTATAATGAAATAGGTACACACATTTTGTTTCAATGGACCATTAACTTCTAGTGATTATTAAAAAAACTGTGGCAGTTGTTTTCAATTTTGATTGCCATTTTCAATGTTCAATGAATAATTGTTTGCCCCCACAACTTTTTTGCTGGAAAATATATAATTAACCGACGAGTCAGGTACTATAGAAGATAGGGCAACTAATTTTCAAGGCGGCGTACATTATGGCCGTATATAAATAGCCGTAAATAATTGGGACTTGCCGTGCTCTTGTTCGTAAAAATGAAAGTAGCGTTAATTTTAGAAATTTCTTGTACATGTAAGCGAGTTCATACAGAAATTGAGGATGTTTCCAAGTTTGAACAGCATTGAATTCAAAAAAACACCCGTGAAGGTCGATAAATTTCAAACATCGTGGGTAAAAATATACAACACGCATGCAAATAAAATAGTTATTGCAGGAAAAACCAAGGTTGTAGTTTTATCTCCGGTGGAAGGAAGTAGATTGCGATGTGGAATTAATATTTCATGTTTCATATTTTTCTAGAAATCCATTAAATTTTTCAAGTTTTACAAAATAGTTGTGTTGTAGTTGATATTGTTCGAACAAAACCATAAATATGAAGACATAGTTGATGATAAGTACTCAACACAAAAGGGTTTATTTATTTCTATCTTTGGTCGTAAGTTTCAGAAACTATTACATTGTTTATCCTTGCTGTGCACGTATACAATTTTCTAAAAAAACAAACTATTAGTGGTTTAGAATAATATGCAGAAA
Source organism: Limonius californicus (assembly GCA_014611495.1). Lineage (NCBI taxonomy): Eukaryota > Metazoa > Arthropoda > Insecta > Coleoptera > Elateridae > Limonius > Limonius californicus. The sequence continues at coordinate 8,413 of JABXWE010048354.1, forward strand.
CAAATATTTTAATTTAATAATTTAAAGACCCAGTTGTGGTTCACTTTAACATCCATTGTAAAGCTGTATCGTTTTGTATGTTAACCATGGTGTTGATGACAACAGAAAAGACACGTTGCAATCTACTTCCTGAACCTTCAAAAAGAAAGTTGATCGAAATTTTGAATATTTCAATAGCAAATAGCGGAAAGAATAAGGTTAGCAAGTTAGCATTCCGTTCTATGGGCGTACAGAAGGAAAAAAATCTTGTTTTCATTGATCGAATAACAGTGTTTGTTTTATTGATCCTTTTTTTGACCTTCCGCATGTGGGCATTTATAGTAGCTGATTTCACTTTTGTTGGAGATTTGACGAATTGAGCTGGTAGTTTAGATGTTTCATATGAGTGATCGATGTATAGAAGGAAGCTATAGATTTTGATGATACCGACTCATCTTTAATATCAAGCCCATAGTTCGAAACTACCATGCAAATGTGTAGCTCATCTATTGATTGATATCCATCTTTTCCATAGTTTGAACACGTTGTCTAAAGCTGTAGCTCGCCTATGCATGTTTTAAATACAATTAATTCCAAAGTTTGAACTTACCATCTAAAACTTTTATAGCTTCCTTAGGATGCTTTGAATTCTAAGTTCCATACTTGGAATTTATCACCTAATGCTGTGGCTTCCCCATGGATATTTGAAACCCAGCCAATTGGACGTTTTAAATTCTAACAGTTCCATAGATTAAATTTATCATATAAAGCTGTAGCTTCGCCATGGATGTTTGAAATTCAATTATTCCATAGTTCAATGTGTCATCAAGCTCCTATATGGATGTTTTTATTGCAATAAGTTACATAGTTTGAACTTTCTTCTAAAGTTGTAGCTCCCTGTGGATGTTTTAAACCCAACAGTTCGATAGTTTGAACTTATCATCTAAAGTTGTAGCTTCCTATGGATCTTTTACATTCTAACAGTTCCATAGTTTGAGCTTATGGTCTGAATCTCTAACCCCTATTTTAATTTGTAATCAGTTTCTTAGTTGACGGTATCGTTTAAAGCTATGACGTCCCCAAGTATAACACCAATTTTAATAATTTCATAGTTAAAACTTTTCATCACCTCCCCCATGGATGTTTTAAATGCAATCAGTTCAATAATTAAAACTTATCGTTAAACTGTAGCTATTCTGTGGCTGTGGCCATAATTAAAAGATGATTAGAGTTTGAATGCTAATGTGATGATAATTTGACGAGTTCTTGAAACAGTGTGATATTTGTAACATGATAACAACTACTTAACGTATAACTAATATTTGATTTTAATTTCAGGGTGGAGTTGGAAACGCGGAGGCAGCACCAGGAGCGCACTTAGCAGTTGGTACCCAAACCGTGGACGTATGTCGGGTTCGGTACGCACTATCACGCATGAATTCGACCCCGGCCAATGTAAATTCCACCACGGCGAATCTGGTCACCAACCTCTTGGGCAACCTGTCGCAGCAACATCGACGCCTAGAACGTACCCAGTCCGCTCCTGCTCCTTCGGCAGCTGTAGCGGCGACCACCGTGAATACATCTCGTTACAAGACGGAACTGTGCAGACCATTCGAAGAGTTCGGCGTTTGCAAATATGGTGACAAGTGTCAGTTCGCGCACGGTCCAAATGAGCTTCGTACCCTAGCCAGGCATCCGAAATACAAAACGGAATTGTGCCGCACCTACCACACCGTTGGGTTCTGTCCATATGGGCCGCGATGTCATTTTGTGCACAACCAGGACGAAGCGGTTCGCGTAGCATCCGCAGCTCTAATGGCGGCGCGTTCGCAACCCCCTCGTCCTAGACCCGCTGCCCTAAGTCCGGCTCTGTCGTTGGACAGTCCCAGCCCACCATGCAGCCTCAGTCAGTCCCCCACATCCTCCATGGGCTCGTTTTTTAGCAGCGAACCCGAGCTAAATTCACCAGGAGCGGACGAACAACGCCTACCGGTCTTCAACAGGTTAGCAGCCCCAGCTCCCATCCTATCACTGGGTGATCTGTTGCTATAGTGTGCGACGCGGTTTTTACGCTTTCGGTCAGGAAGGGTTGAAAAGCCATTACTCAGACGATTTATTTAATTATACAGTGTCTTATTTATGTTATAATAGAATTCCGCTATCGCGCGGAGTGATTTTGATATTGTGTGATTTTTAAATATATAATTATAAAATGTATATGTTAATTAAAGGCGCGTTTTATACGAATGTTATCGAGAATCAGTGAATGTGCAAGTTAGGTTAGTTTTGTATAAAAGTCATCGGTCTCCATTCTGATATCTTTAACATTCCGTGATCGAAGTTTATTTATTTATTTTTTATTTTAACACTTGTCATTTCGTGTGCCTTGTGACCGATGAAGAGAATACTTGATTTTTTTGTTATTTAAATCATTTATTTAATTACTGTGTGTTTTCTCACTTCAATACGTTTATGTTATTTTATTATTATATTTATATGTAACTTATTATTTATATTTCAGTACTGTAGGTGACGAGTGCTCGGCACAAAACTAGCGGGCCAAGCGGCTCCGCGTCTACCTGTATATTTATATGTAGCTAAATGTATCTCTGTATCATTATCAATAAATTATATTTTTTCTTTACATTGTGTTTCGTTCCGGCCTGGTGCACAGGCCTCGGCACACTCCGGACACCGGCTGCACCTACAGCGCCTACCGAACCCAACCATTGCTTGCGCAAATTGTAAATTATTAATGCCATTAACCACAGAAAGAAAAGAAAGTGCACTCCTCGACCGTTAGCTTTGAATGCGTTTTTCTACAGGAAGCGCACCAAGTAATAAAATGAGCTTCTGTAAATCAGTTCATGCAGATATTATTGCTAGAAGAAATCGACCGAAGTAGTAGAAATCTAACACAGTGGCGGTTTGCAATGTAATCAACTCGCCATGGGGCTGCGAAGCTTATTTAGGTTAGGTTGATGCCCAGTGCAGAATGCACACTCGGCGTTTCATAATTGCAGGAAGTTTAAGGATTTGGACGTTTCGCAATAACCTACTCTTTCTAACCTTTAAATTTTAGATAAATGATCCATCCACTAATGCACTTGCAAAGAATACAAAAGTAAGTGTCAAGGGTATTACCACCACTTGAATGGTTACATTGAAACCTCTTGCAGTTTTGACAGGCGTCTTGAAACAACTAACGTTTTAAAAGCTTTTTGCATAATGAAAGTTTTGGAGATCTTGGCAATAACGCTTTCATGTGCAATTCTCTACAAACCTAATTCCTCAAAAATAAATCATTGTTCTGTAGCATTTATGAATTTCCTAATCAGACGAACTGAACAAGTGATCACTCTTTAATTCCCAACATAAGTGGCAATCCAACAATGATGGCAAAAATGTATATTGCTTAAATTTTAGCAGTCGGAAGTATTTTCATGTAATTCGTAGTTTTTATCTGCACATGCACAATAACTAGAATCATTAGTACCATCCATTAGCACCATCCATTAGCTCCATCTCCTGGTTTTTAATTTTGGATGAGACGTTACCGCATTATCTACAAACTTAAATATTTTGGCGGTACAATGTTTAACAAATTAATTCAGTGCCTCGCTATTATTGTTAATTAAAAATGCATCTTTTACGGTTATGTAACCAAGTGATGCACTAAAACGACAAAACCACCAAATATTAATTTTATTATACATAGTGTTCTTTAAACCAGCGCGAAGATAATTTATGTCAAAGAGTATTTTCTAGCTTTTCCCAAATTGATCACTCCGTATATTATTATATTTTTGAATTGTCTTTCCCAATTGTTATGAATATTGTCCTATACCTAAAATCGAAATTTTTACTTTTTCATTACAAACCGTTATTAATTTAACTTTTTAAATCTATCTAATCTATTAGCGATTATTATTACTTAAAGTGGCAACATTTATTATTAATAACATAGGTAGAAAAACAATTTCATTTTAATTAAAGTATTTATTTCTAACAAATGTTGACTGTGACCTCCATTCTGCTGAACACACATTCAGTTCAGTCTTTTCAAAATCGATATATTTACTGCTCGCAACGACTAAACGGAAATTGTACTAAAACCATCTATTATGCGTTGCCGCATATCTTCTGCAGTAGTTGCACAATATGTTTTATATCCTGAAATCTGCTGAAAAAATTCATTTTCAGCAGATGCGACGACCCAGGTGGCCACTAGATGGGACCGTCGCAGCCTATACACCTCTTCCCAAATTCTTGATCCGATAGCTGTCGACTCACTAGTGCGGAATGTGCGGGAACAGCGTCGTGCTAGCCAGCTAGCACCACATATTTACTATTAGATTTGGAGAGATATTTTGCAGGAGTTGAAGCAAATTATTTCGTAAGAATGTATTATGCGTTGCTTCATATCTTTTGCAGTAGTTGCAAGGATTTATTACACAGTATGTTTTATGCATCCCCATAGGAAAAATCTATTTTCGTCAAATCTGGCGATCTGGATGGTCAATTGATGGAATTTTTCACAGTATATTGAAACATAATAAATACAAGTCAACTTATAAGTAAGCCTACCTATATAAATACATTACGGTGGATGTTTAGGAGTTTCCTCCTCTTCAGCCGTTCAAGTGATGGAACCGCCCCGACTTCATAACGAATTTTTGATTCAAGAACTACCGGCTCACAAGTGCGAAATGTGCTGGAGCACCGTCGTGCAAACATTGCCGTTGTCCATCAACTTCCAGTGCTTGAGTTTTCTAGTACATGACAAGCGACAGTTTGGGCTACGACTTTGGGGGAAGGTCGACTAGTCGTCAACAATAGTTTTTGGAAAAATTAGGAGTTACTCTTTTTATTTCCAATCCCCACTCACTTTATGTCAAAATCATGGCTACTAGATTAGATATAATTAAAAATTTTAATAATGGTTTGTAATGAAAAAGTAAAAATATCTTTGAAGATATTGATTTTAGGTATAGGACAGTATTTCATCAAAATTGTGGAGAATTAACGTCATAATTCCAAAATATAATAATATACCATATGAAAAAATTGAGAAAATCCAGGGAAGGAAATTAAATTTGCGCTGGTGTAAAAAATACCATATATAATAAAATTCATATTTGACGGTTTTGTTGTTTTAGTACTTGGCGAAATAACTGCAAAATATGTATTCTTAATTAATCATAATACTTTCGCACGGAATTAATTTGTTAAAGCTTGTGCCGACCAAAATTTCCACAATTAAAATTTACGATATGGTTAGAAAGACAATTACGTTGAATTAAAAAATATAAAATATACAGGGTATTCTATTCAAAATATAATACCTTGGCGGTGCTACGCCGTAGCGAGTCACCCTCTATATTTAAAAATAGTTTTAAAATGTACGCATTTTGGTACTACATCATTTAAAAAAAGTAAAAACTTCCAAATAATTTTAATAATGCAAATATTGTATTTCGACCCACTAAAGAGCAACCCTATATAGTAAAAAATTATATAAATTTGCTCTAGTAATTTGGGCAGCCAATTCGGCAACCAATATGACCACGAACTTCTGCAATTAATATGGTGATCTTTATAGTTTTCTTAACCTTCTGGATAACTTGCCATTAGATAAACAAAAATGGAAACTTGGAAACGATAAGTAAATTACTGAAGACGCCCACATTTCAGTCAAAAAGTATCAATCTAGTGAAACTAAGAGATTTATTTTATTAAATTCCTGTTACGTGTTTATGTAATGCAGAAATATTACATATCAATCCATGGAAACGTCCAACACACGTTCAAGTTATATATTATGTCTTTGAATAAATTTTGTAAAATGATTGCATTTAATACAATATTATCAGAATCATTGAATATTATTTTACGTGTTATTTATTATATTCAGCAGTATTATCGTAAATTGAATGCCCACTTATTGGACTACTGTTAAGATACATTCCTTGATAATTTTGCCCAAATAGGCTACAACCTGAAATTTTAATTATTGTTGAACTTGCAGAACATTTTTTCCATTAAGTATTTTGGTTTTGGTATGTGTTAAAACCGATATGAATAGCATGATCACCCAAAATGGAAGCATACAAGTGGGGACGTCCCCAAAAAACTTTCCTTTTAATTAATACTTTTCATTGAACTACTTTTATTTTCCAGGTTTATAAATATTGAAAAAATTAAGCACACCATGGTTTGCATTGTCTTTCTCTTGTAAAAAACATTTATACAAAAAATACATGTATCCAGATCATACAGAATTTATATTCAAATTCACTTTCTTCTTTTTCTTCTTTTGTTTAGCTGTATAACCTGTTTTTCTTCACGCCTTGTGTATATTAACAGGTTTCTGTAGATGATATCCAGCTCTCGGCCAATTTCTTCAATGGTCATCCTGAATTTCGTGTTGCTAGGTTTGAGGTCTGCCTATTTCTGTGTTAATATTTTAAATGTATTCTAATTTACAATAATTTTGCTTTTTGATATAGTATTTATAAGCCAACTGAATAGTAAGTCCTTTCAATCTACGTGTAACATTAATTTGTTAGTGTAGTTTTAAACCCTGAAATCTTTCATATATTATAACTAACCTCCAAATAGAATTACAACTAAAGCATAATGTCTAATTGGTGGAAGAAAAATAAAAGTAGAATATAATCTACGTTGATCTATTCATTCAAATTTGGTTGTGTAGCTTTATCTCACGTAATTAAAATGAGAGAAGAATGGTGGATCGAATAATTTTAATATTACAACCGTCGGCCAAAATTGCTGCGTACCGTGTATATTTTAATATAGTCAATATTAATATTCAGAAATTCGAAAAGGCAGTTAGTCTTAGAGTACAGTATAAGTACGTTGCCAAACATCATGTTTGTTTCATAGCTAAAAATAGAAAAAGAAAAATTAAAAATAGTCCAAATTACGAACTGGAATTTGTAAGAACGACTGGTGTAAACACATTTTTGTTAATTATTCAATGAATAAAACGGATTTTATGGATAACTTGGATAACAGTCCTAGCAAATAATGTTTGAAGTTTTGAATTCGTTTTATTTTGGTTACTGATTGCGACAGTCTAATCATACTTACACAGTTTGCAGTAATTTATATAAAAAGTTTGAACAATCGTTTACCATAAAGTATATATAAGCTTGTTTAATTTTTATTGTTAAAATTATTAGTACATAAATGTATTTTCGTGCTTTATTAGTTTACATTTAACTCCTTCAAATACGAGCAGTGTTGAAATTTAAACAGGAATATATTAATAAAAAAGAGTATTACAATATTACTTTTCGATGTAGTCCCCCTGCCTTGCGCCATCGCTCTGAAAACTTTCTAATACGTTCCTGGAAGACATTTTTGGGTTGCATGTGTATCTACTCTTAAACAGCTTCGATATATCGTTATTGGACTGAAATCCTTTCCCGGCTAAAAATTCTTTAGGGTACCAAACAAATACAAATCGGAGAGATCAAGATCGGTTGTATGATGCTTCCGGAAGAAGGTCCCATTGAAGTTTATTTATGGTTTCAATTGATCTTGCAGCGGTATGAGGGCGCGAATTTGTCTTGAAGAAAACAAATCGAACTTTGTCTTCTCTTCCGTTTGATCCTTAACTTTATCGCGCAAAAGTATAGAATAGAATTTTGTCACGACATTTTAAAATTGCACAAAACTTGACAGAAGTAGGTTAGTAGAAACAGAAAACTTGTGTTTCTAACTGCGATACGCCCGCATTAATAAATTGGGGCTTAGGATTTGCTGTGCTTCACTGGTTACCAAAAAGAGATTACAGGGTTCACGACAAACCAAACTCAAAAAGTCAGCCTTATTTTTCAAGAAGAGACTTACTTTCGGAAAATGTTATTATTTTGTTTTGAATTATACAACTGCACAAATTGAAGCTTAGAACATCACGTTTTGTGTACAAGTGTACACTCAGAAAACGCCTAAATAATAGTCTGCCTTAATTGTACGACATCCTGCAACGAAATAGACAAAGAGCACTCTCTGAGAATTAAAAAAAAACTTGCCATTATTTTACCAGCTAACAACATGGCTTTTGCTTTCTCTGACTTTGGAGATGTGGTGTTTTGATTCAGAAGTAATTCATCTCATATTGCTGTAGTAAAAAAGAAGCAATTTGCAAGCGATTCAGCTTGTGTTCTTCAGCCAACAAGCGAAATTTGCCTGGCACTCACCTTACAATACTTTAGATTGTTTTTATGATGTCTTCAACACTTCTGACACTAATTTGTAAATTTTGAGAAATATAACAAACCTTTACCCGACTGTCTTACTAAATGGAGCTAGTTTTCTTCATTTTCATTATTAACCGCAGTTGTAGCTCGTCGTACATGAGGCTCGTTTTCAACATGATTTCTCCTGTTTGTAAAAGATTTCGACCACTTAAACACCTGACTTTTAGAAAGAGATTGGTCGCCATATTATGCACGCTATCTTGTAAGAATTTCAGTCGAATTTTCGCCTTCATTTGTGAGAAATTGTGCGCTGTGCCACGCTACACTGAACAGAACTTTCCGACACGGTAACTGTCAGAATAATACTATATTGAAATAATTGGAAATGTCGTCAGATGACAGTTCTCGTAATTTGTTGTATACAGTAGAAACCGCTTTTTAGCGAACCCGGTTATAGCGATCTACAGGTTATAGAGAACCTAAATTGAAGTCCCGAAACACGGTCTATTAGTTTAAATATGATTTCGTTATAATTGCTTATAACGAACATCAGAAATAACGATTGATATTTGGGGTCCCTTGAGGTTCGTTATAAGCGAAATCTACTGTACTTTTATATATTCACTTACCACAATAATATAGAGAGAACATTAATACCAATTTAAAAAAAATACAATATTATCAAAGTTTTATTTTAAAACCACAATGTGATATTAGTTACAGAACGTTTAAGAAAATCTCTCGGACCGGTCAATTTTTGTTTTGAGGGGGAAACTTTTTATGTTTATTTTCAACCTCCTAAGACCTAGGGGTGGTGAGATTCACCTCTAAAATTTTAATTAAGAAAGGGGGTCGAGTGATACATCATTTTAAAGGGCATTAAATTCTATTAGTTATTGCTGGATGAACATGATCTCGTATTAAATCCAAATACATTTCTCCTATTAGATTTCCTGGTAGAAAAAAAGGACCAACAACGCGATCGCCATAAATGCCAGCTCACACGTTTATTTTTTGAGTATGAACTTCATGGAATATGTGTGGGTTTTCATCGGCTCAATAGCGAATAAGAGGAGCAGTGGAGTGGCCTGCGAGGTTACCAGATTTAAGCCCTTTAGACTTCTTTCTGTGGGGCCACATAAAAAATAAAATTTATAGTACTCAGCCAGAATCCCTAAATGATTTGCGTCAACGGATCAACAACGAATGCCGACAAATTACCCCAAAAATGCTTCAGAACGGCCGAAACCGTTTTCAACAAAACCTATACTACTATATGGATGCTGGAGGTCAACATTTCCAACATTTAATAAAGTGAAAGTTAAGGTAAATTTCTTAATCAATAAAACATTTCTGGTATAAATCATGGTAAATGTAAAAAATCATGATATATTAGTTTTTGGCGGGTTACTATCTTTAGACGGTATTTTCTCGAAAACTACAGATCCGAATTTGAAAAACTAGGAAGCGTTAAAACGAGAATTGAATGCCCTTTAAAATGATGTATCACTCGACCCCCTTTATCATTTAAAATTTTAAGGGAAGTTAAAGTGACATGGTTGGAAATAAAGGCAAAAAGATTCTCCCTCAAAACAAAAATTGATGGGTCCAAGAGATTTAAAAAAAATGACGATAAATATGAAAAATCGTGTCTGTTTCGTTTTCATTGGCCCACCCTGTATATGATTTGTGGAAGTTAATATTTTTTTGAGGTAATTCAGTATTAACCTTTCTAACAACTTTGTATAAAAGACACTGTCAGTAAAAATAAAATGTACACTTAAATCTGAATGACTTCGTTGCCGAACTTCATACTATACCAAGATTGAAAATAAATATTGGCAACACAGATGGGGAAAGCAGTTTTTTTATTGGTATTAATGATCTCATTGTATTTTAAAGGTCCGCCCACTTACTCGCCACCGTTGCTCGCCACCATTTGCTCGCGTGCCGTTTGCTCGCGTGTTTCTATACTAGACAACTATATCTGCTCGCCGGAGAAATACTCAACAAGTAATTGCAATAGTTGGTAATTCTCAGATATCGTACATTCCTCCAAGCCTAAGGAATGTTGTTAGTCAAAGCATTGTATTGTAATTTGTAAAGAGTAATAATTATTTACTTTTTGTTTCTAATAAAAGTAACTAAAAGTGTATCTGATTTTTCTGTTGTATATATTTTTACATTATTTTTAATTATTAACTTTGCGAAACTTCGTTAAAAGTGCCTTATTGGCATAGAAACAGTATTCGAAGTTTCCAAAAATTTTAATAAACTGTTATCCGCTCAGATCGCTTCTATAAACCAAAAATATAAAAACTGTTTTAGAAAATAATATGTCTATGGTATCTGAAAAACAAAGTAAAGGTTTTAATTATGAAGCAAAAGATATGCTAAATTAATTTACAAAAGAAAGTGCCTAACAAATCTAGTTTTTCCTGCGTTGGTGCAGTTACGGAGCAGCAACTGTGTTGGCGGGCATCTTTTCCAGCGAGCAAACGGCGGCGAGCAAGTGGTGGCAACAAATGA
>JABXWE010048355.1:0-15043 GCA_014611495.1 Limonius californicus
AGATGAGATCTCTCAGGTAGCTCGATATTCTTATCTTTGTATAACTCATAATAGTTTACGAGTAATGGCAACTTGACGAAATTTCTGGGCACCTGAATTGTTTATCAGAGGGTATATCTGCTAATAAAACCCATATTTTGTGTCAATAAAACCAGATAATGCATTTATATATGCAATAATAAAGAAATTAAGAAGAAAAGAAGATTATGAAAATAAATCTAAAAAATATATTTACAGAGTTAGTTTTGCTGTTTTTTTTTTACTATTAACAAATTTAAATAATGTTTATTTATTTGAATGGTTTAAACATCGCTTCCAAATAATAAGTATTAGCTATTTTTTGGAAATAGTTTTTGTGAAATTACAGAGGTGCTAATTTCAATTATACAAAAAATTTGGAGGTCGCACGCTCAGGAAAGGAAGCAAACCATTTAGGTATTTTCACCTTAAATCATCTTCTATCATAACATGTTTCTTCCTCTAGATTTTTCGCTCTTCTTACTTCGTCTACATCGATTTTTTAACTCATCCTTGATCATCCTCTTCTTCTCCCTTACATCGGAATCTACTTCAGTATCTTTATAGGCCACCCATTTTCGCCCATTTTTCTATCTACTAACTCTGCAATATTCATTTCCATCCTCATGCTTTGCCTGGTGGTCTCATTTCGTACTCGCTCGGTAAGTGATTTTCTGCAGCTCCTCTTTAGACAATCCATGTCGGTATCTAGCAATTTACATTAATTATTCTTACTGAGGTTCATACTCTTCAATCGATGCTCTTGTAAAGTCGTTTCTTGTTTTTTTTTTCTATTTTATTACTACAATGCCGAGTTTAAACGTTTAGTGATTTTATTACACTCCTGTACTTATTAATTCGTTGAGTAATTTCCTCGTCACTATTTCATCCCTTATAACAATTACTCCTAAGTATTTACACCTCGCTATTCTTTGCATATATTCGTTTTCAAATGGTAAATGGCTTAGTTCATTAGTATCAACTGTCTTCTGAAATTACCACATATAAACTGAATAGCGTGCCATCTCACAGTTTTAAATGCATTTGTTTGTCCACCCTATGAGGGCTGTGTCATAATAAATTTTAAAATGTATGGGATATTTATTATGTTAAAAGCTAGGGTAAAAACTTTCCCACTTTTCATTCTTGCTGATTTTCTCTCCATAGCTATCTGGGGGCTTGTCTAAGGTGCTACGAGTTCTAGCATCTCTCTCCACAATGTTGATACACTATCCTACACTTATTGGAGGTTTGTAGGGCTACGTTCTCGCTTTTTTGTACTATTTTGTCTAGTAGTAACTTTAACAAGAATAGGTTACCTATTGTGAATAGGCCCGCTTGAAAGCCTGTCTGTTCTTCTAGTTGCTTCGTTTTTATTTCTTTTTTGATGAGATTCTTCAATATTCGTGAGTATATTAGGCGGTTATTTCTTGACAGTTTGTTGGGTCATTTTTTGTAATAAATATCTATGCTATTAATGTGCTTACTTCATTTCATTTATAAATTTGCAGGCTAGCCTAGGCGAGGCCTTAAGGTTAGCCTAAAGAGTAAAAGCGATGGATTGTCTAAAGTCATTATCATTAGTACTGTCTGTTGTTTTATGATTCATTTGAAATATTACAGAACTAACCATAATATTAAAAACATAATCTGATATCAAAGACGTCATCATCAGTGGTAATCCGCCACAGTGTCAGTTTATCAGTGTTGATGATTCACTTGCAGAAAATGCGTATTTGTATCTTGTCGTTCCTTTGTGCAGGAAACTATTTAACTTTTATACAGCATATTTTCACACAATGTTATATAGCATAGTATAAAGTTTTGAAGTACATTTTTAAAGTATGTAGCGATTATGTTTTTAAAATCATTATATATTACTAATAGTTTAAGCGACCTTTTTTACCACTGATGTGAATCAACTGAGCAGTAATTTATTTTACTATTATTTTTTATGATAGTGCTCGCTATAAGATGTATCTTTATATAAGGAGAAGTTTAAAGATACCTTCAATTAAGATGTCGTGACTAGCTGTAGTCTTGCCTATGTTGTTACAATGAAAATTTTAAGCTAATTAAGATCTGTGTATCATATAGTTTTTGCACATACGTACATATGCAAGGGATTCGTTTAGTAACAAATTTTTTCTAATTGGTATAGAAGAAGAAGAAGGTATGTGAGCAACCATTCATATAAAAATTCAGCGGTTGATAGGTAACTTTTCAATTGGCAATGAAATAACGAGTTCAGAAAACATTCGTCAAGAAGGCCGATTTTGAATTTTGTGAAATTAAACGCATGCCGTAGTTTTACATGCAATATGCATTCATATCGTAACGGTGGTCGGTAATGTAAATTTCTCAGCAGGTTCACAACTAATAATCAAACATTGTATTCGCAAGTAGCAATTATAATTTCGTGTGGTTTCATTGGTGTTAATGATTTTTCTCTACAAAGATAGTGCGACAGCATATTTACGATTGTTTGATTTTATTGTCGTTGAATGGTGCATCTACTGACACTGAAAGAATCTGAGACCTAATGTTGTTATCTCACACATTAACCAAGATTAATAGGATTTAAAGGAACAAAACTCTGCCTGTGGGGGATGGTGGGTGGATTGAGTAGCCCATAAGTTTCTCTTGCCGGTCCCAAGCCCGTATAAAGGATCAGGTTAGTAACCTACTACAAGATGTATATACATGTTATGCTCACAGAAATAAAGTAAGCGTCGGAAATGGACTGCCAAATATCAAGACGACCCGGAATCGATAATGGAAAAAACGATTACGGAAACGAAATACTTTGAGAGTAACTACGTGGAACATTATGACTTGGACGTCTAAAGACCAAGAAATAATTATGGAAATGGATGAAAGGGATATAAACTTATGCGCAGTAACGGAGATGAAAAAGAAAAGAAAGGGGACACTTAGAGTAAACAATTACATACTAATGTATAGTGGTAAAGAGAAAAATCAACGAGCCACCGCTGGGGTGGGAATTCTTATACATAAACAATATGAGAAAAATATTGATGATATAACTTACGTAAATGAAAGGATCCTAATAAGAACCAGTCTAGATATGAACGGAACCAAACTCCACATTATTAGCGCGTACGCACCGGATGTAAACAAAAGAACAGAAGAAAAGGAAACTTTCTATGAAGAACTTCAAGATTTTATTGATACCATTAATGGAAAATATTACATCCTACTAATGGGAGACTTCAATGCCAGAATCGGAAACGGAATAATCCAAGGTGTAGAACAAAGGTTGAACGAAGATACACAAAACGACAATGGCGACCTGCTTATAGACTTCTGCGCGCACAACTCCTTAGGTGTTGATAATACATTCTTCCATCACAAATGGTCATAAAAGTATACATGGTATAACTCAAGAAGACAACAATCAGTAATCGATTATATACTAACAAATAGAAGATTTACAAATTGGTTGATGTCCAATGGTCTCGTAATGGGATAAGTAGATAACGTAGTGAATAAAAAAAAGTCTGATCCCACAAAATGTAATATACTAATTAATGAACTAATTCGTATTCGTTAACGTTTTCGAGGCAACTGCGCCTCATCCTCAGACTACAAAGTACCTTTCGTTACCGGTCATATTTTTAATATTGTAAAAATTTCCTACTTATTTGGTAAGTTATTTTCGCTTTTTCTGACATTGTTTATTATGTTGTATTACTTTGTAGTCTGAGGATGAGGCGCAATTGCCTCGAAAACGTTAACCAATACGAATTACTTCATTAATTAATATATTACATTTTGTGGGATCTGACCTTGTTTTATTCACTACATTAGAAGATTTACCCCCATCCAGATATTAGATGTTCGTATTCTTAACTCTGCTAACGTAGGAAGCTACCATAAACTTGTACTAAGTAAAATAGACCTAACCTTAGAGAGAAAAGTAATAACCGATGCAAAAGCACAAGAAACAGAAAAGATAAACATTAAATCGCTGAGCAATGATAGTACAAAAATTTTAACCGAACAGTGCAAGAAAAAATAGCAACAAACCCCATATTGGACAGTGACACAGTAGATGAAAGCTGGTTTAAAATAGTTGGTAATGGGATGACAACCGCAGAAGAAGCCCGCGGGACAAGAAAAATAAAGAACATCAAGAAAGAAACTACCAAGACTCCATGGTTTACAGAAGACGTAAAACAATTGTCGAAGGAGAAAAGATCGCCTACTTGTAATTTAAAAGCACACAAACGGAGAGATACAAACAAAACTATGTAGAAACATATAACTTTACAAACTGCAGAATCAGACTGATTAAAAGAGAATATTGGGAATCATTTACGAAGGGAATGGAACATGACCTCTATGGGGCGCAGAAGAAGGTATGGAAAATGCTACGAAATGGAAAAACTCAAGTAACGGAATATGTAAAAATCAGCAAAATTAGCAAGGAAGAACGGACAAAATACTTCAAAGAACTGCACGCGAACCAGTAGGAAAATAACCTTACTTCCCCCATACCAAGTGAGAATCAGATACAGGTAACAGAAGACGAAGTCGAAAAGTCTGTTAGGAATTTAAAAAACAGAAAAGCGCTTGGACTGGATAATATCAATAACGTAATTCCTAAAATATGGGGGGAATAGTCTGAACCAAGAACTATCAAAATTAATACAAAAAATACTAGGGTATGGAAATATACCTACGGATTGGAAACCAAGCATAACCGTCCCTATATTTAAAAAAAGCGACAAGAAGCAACCAACAAATTATAGTGGCATAACCCTGTTAAACTCTGTACATAAACTGATAACTAAAATCATTCTAGAGAAGATGGCCGAACACCTTATAATAAGCGCAGAACAACAGGGCTTTAGACGAAACCGATCAACGATTGATGCAATATTTATTGTCAGACAACTGGTCGAGAAATCTATTGAGTTTAATAAGTCAGCATTTCTGTGCTGCGTCGACCTTACTAAAACACTCGACCGCGTCAAATTAGAAGATGTAATAAATATACTCCAATGAAGGAATGTACCAACATCATTTTAATACGGCTAATAAAATCCTAAATCTAGAACAGAAAACACGAATAAAAGTCAATGGTGATCTAACAGAGGAAATATATAGGGAACAAGGAATTAGAATGGTTAAAATAATAGATTCCATATGAACCAAACAAGGCTACAAAATAGAAAGGCAAAACATTAACATTGTGTGTTATGCAGACGACGCTGTGCTTGTTGCCGACAGCGAAGACAACTTGCACAGACTACTCCAGCGGTTCACTATCACATGATAGTGTCCAGCAATAAAACGAAAAGTCTGGTTATCAGTAAAGCTCCACGTAGATGCAAATTAGAAATACATCAAAAACGTATAGAGCAAGTGATGGAATTCAGTTACCTTGGCGTGAAAATATCAAGTCATCGCAATTTAAATAACGAAGTTAACCAGCAGGCAGCAAAAGGAGCCCGAATGTCTGGATATCTAAGGGATATAGTATGGAAAAACAATTTTATGTCAACGAAGGCTGAAATTAAAATATATAAGACAACAATCAGACCTATTATAACATGCGCAGCGGAAACAAGGGCGGAAACCCGAAAAACCAAGCAGATAATGACAACAACTGAAATGACCAGTCTACGAGCTATTGTGGGGAAAACAAGATTTGACCGGGTATCCAATGCCGAGATAAGAACCAATGCGACATCCAAAACATCAACAAATGGGTCAAGACAAGAAGAAAAGCGTGCAACGAACACGTAGACCAAGCCAGCCCAAACAGACTGATAAAGTCAGTCAGAGACCGAGCAATGCTTGAAAGACGGGATCTTGGGAGACCACCTAAAAGATGGAAAGACAGCTGGTTAACATATTCAGCTGATTCACCTCCATATCATAGGTCTAATAGAAGAAGAAGAAGAAGAAGAAGAAGAAGGCCGATTTTGAATTTTGTTAACTTAAAGCAATGCCGTAGTTTTACATGCAATACGCATTCATATCGTAACGGTGGTCGGTAATGTAGGTTCCACAGTAGATTGACAACTAATAATCAAACATTGTATTCGCAAGTAGCAATTATTATTTCTTACGATTTCACTGATATTAATGATTTTTCTCTACAAAGATAGTGCGAAAGTATTTTTACGATTGTTTAATTTTATTGTCGTTAACTGGTACATCTATTGACACTGAAAGAATCTGAGACCGAATTATCTCACACATGAACCAAAATTAACAGGATTTAAAGGAACAAAACTGTTTCCACGTATAGTATCCCCTATTTTATATCCCTCCGCTATCTATAAACAATTCTAATTCTAAAACGGTTTGAAAACCCGTTTTGGGATGCAGGAAGTGTTACTAGGAAGAAGAGCAATGAGTGACCAGCGCAATACGGAAACTATCAATACCTATAGGCATCGCACATGTATTTTGTAAAATATAACCTTCATACTCAAATAATTGAAATTCCCTGTACTTTAAGATGTCATTAAATATACAACGTGAACCAAGAAAACGTACCCCTGCTTCAAGTGTGTAGTCTACACATAAGTTGAAGACGAAAAGTCAAATAAAAGTTGAATTTTGAAAATCGTTTTTCGCAAATAACTCCAAACCCTTTAGTAATTTCAGAATACTCTTCCCGATGAAAAAAAAATTTTTTTGACGAGGGTTTTTCTGGTTTGATTGGATTTTCCATGAATGGACTGGAAGTATTAGTTTTCACATTGTTCCCGTAGACTTTCTACTTCAACTCGTAAACGGTTCACTTTATCAACTTCAACCAAGAGGACCAAATTTGAAGAATATTGAATGAAGGATCAAAAAAACACAACAACACACAAAAACACATGAAAAACCACACACAAAAAAGTTGGAAATTTGGGGCACGTTTTTCTTGGTCACGCTGTATATTTGGATATATTTTACTTCCTCTTTCGGTAAATTTTGTCTTTTTTTGTTGATATTCATGCGTCTGTGTTTTATCACTAAACAGATCTTGACATCTATTTCGAAATTAAAATAATATCTATTATAACTATATGACTATAGTATATTCAAAGCTGGTATGCTGAAAATTTAGTTTTTTAAATAAATTTGTGGCAATATTGTAAAAATCTCTACCTAGTGGTTCAAAAGTTTATATTAATTTCGTGGACACCTGTCGTTTTGAAAAACCATATGTAAATGTCATATTTTTATTACAGGTGGCATGCAAGATTACAATTACTTCGCACATGGTTGTATGGAATTGACGTTAGAGATTTCTTGCTGTAAATACCCTGCCGCCGAGGAACTTCCACAACTGTGGGAAGATAACAAACATGTAAGATTTTTAAGTCAGCGACTTAAACCATTCAAGAGTACGTATTGTTTACAGGCATTGTTAGATTTCATTAAACAGGCACATATGGGAGTGCAAGGAAGAATTTACGACTACAAAACAGGAATACCTGTAAGATCAGCAAAGTTAAAAGTTGTTGGAAGAGATATGAACTTCACCACATCGGATAATGGAGAATTTTGGAGACTTCTGTTACCTGGAACATATGAGCTACAGGTAATACATCTTCATTTTATTTAGCCTTCAAACTTGTTTTTCATTACACGGTTTGGAAAAATTTCCAACCCTTGGCCGATCTGTTCGGCGACCTTCCTAGCGGGTTTTGATATATTCACTAAACGAGCATTATTTGCCCATCTACGTGAGTATTCCACCGCTTTCTTCTTTCTTAAGTAAATTCTCATATGTATATCCGTTATCCTAGATTTCTCTCTTCCCGTAATTACATATATGCCCATTTTTAATTTCATTTAAGTAATTTTTACGTTCTTCCGTCTTACATTGAACTAAATATAGCACTCGTAGTATAGGTATGAGATAAGTAGGAATTAAAAAAAACAGTCTCTTTCCTATTACTTTGTAAATTTACTCCTCTGTGTTTACTGTGTGGCATTTCCATTCTTCCCTTTATTTGCAACTATTTGGCAGATGCCATTGCTATTTTTTTTCTATCACATAAGTTATGTGTACCTACAAGGTGATTTATGGGGGAGTACGAGTTTACCATTCCAAACATAGGCAACCCAAAATACATATGAGATACTCCCATATCTTAAATTGTATTAACGGATTGTGGGCCATAGATGCGTATATAATATGCTTGATAGCTTCCTTGATTCCAAGTAAAGCTCATGCAACTCAGACACAGTGTGAATACTATATATTTGAATGCAAAAATAACCGACATGATTTAAAAGGGGAAAATTTATTTAAATTCTCCTTGTGACAAATTGCCACTCATACTCGAAGGAGTGAATTTAAATATAAGACGGCATATGTGGCACCAGAAAGTTGGCTCCAGGTAGTTCCGATTCATAGCAAGACTATAAAAATCCGATAATTCCGAATTAGCGTTTTACGTCTAAAATAATCTAGCTAAAATGCTGGAAACCTAGTCTTGATTAGCTGGTGGAAGTAATATCTGGTTGATCGATATTCTAATACGAATGAATGATTTAAGTTTCTGTTTTAAATTGTATTATCCTGTGTGAAGATGCATTTAAATACGATATTACAAGCAGTAGTTACTTCTTGAACTATCAAAAAATTAATCGACAAAACAATTTGCAACAATTTACACTGTTGTAGCACACTCGAAATTGTGATAAAACTTTCTAAAGTTGTATTGTATTTATATTAATTCGAATTTTATTTTCAATGCGTACAAACACTTGCCTTTATGTTCTAGTTCAATCTGTTTTTCTAACTATAGATATGAAATGGACTACATACCTTATAAAGCCTAACAAAGAACGACTGCAACCCAACATACATATGTCAGATCAATCCAAATATTTTAGTTTAATTTGTACAAGTTAGTAAGCTTGATCGATTTAATGGCACAGTTGTTTAGACAGTATATGTTTTACTTAATGCACATGTGACTATACAAACAGAGCTTGAATTGAAC
Source organism: Limonius californicus (assembly GCA_014611495.1). Classification (NCBI taxonomy): domain Eukaryota; kingdom Metazoa; phylum Arthropoda; class Insecta; order Coleoptera; family Elateridae; genus Limonius; species Limonius californicus. Next base: position 9,006 of record JABXWE010048355.1, read on the forward strand.
ATTGTGAAACATTTTAAACATTAACTAATTGTTTTAGTTTTGTATTATTCGTCCAGCGTTCCCAAATTTCTTCTTAACTGTCTTATCTGTTTCTTGACAGCTTCACTCACTTTATTTTTATTGTTTCTAGTTTAACGAAATATCCATGTGTATTTGCTGAACTTTCTAAATGCCTTAATATTTTTTTGGCATGGGGTATACGCTTAAACATACACAATACAGGTTTGAATTTGTTCCGCATTTTCTAAACAACAATTATATGTTACTATCTTTTCTCTTCGTGAACATTATTTTTCTTACACAATGCAATAAATATATTAAAGGAATAAATTGTGATGGTGATAATTAACAAACCTGCTTTAACAATATCTAAATTTGTATTCTCCAACCTGTTTGTTGTGTTCAAACCATTCGTTTTTAGAACACCGTTACATTTCGATTATACAAATTACCTGCTTCTGTTGAAACAGCAAAACTGAACTGATAGGGCTTCATATATCCAAGTTCGGTTGCAGTGTTGGTTTGTCAGATGCTACAAGATACGTGTCCACCCTGTATATTGTATAGCCACAACCTGAAATTTTCAATTTTCCAATCCTGCCTGCGCGGTTGAATCGGTAAATACCAAACACTTTGCAAGGTCATACTTCCTACCGATAGAAGAAATACCACTGTTAGAGTAGAGTCTACACTGTAGACCAAGCCGGGAGTATTAATTAAATTTATGTATTTACTTAAAACTGTCTGATTTGCTTTTATTTGGGGGTTTCAATTTCTGGAATTGTTCATGACGTCATTTATATGGTTATATCTTATGATCTACTCCAGTAGACTCAATGGCATATAGTCACATGGGACTCCAAATTACTCCTCGGCTAAATGGTTTCTTCTGTTGGCAATACCATGGATTCTATTGTAATTGGACATACTGGAATGCAACTGCCCGTGTTACCATTTGTTTCAATTTCATACATATTTCGGATTTCATGATCTATTTTTAAGACTTACTTGTGAATGTAGATAACGTATTTCTGCCTCTAATCATTTTTTATTGCTAACATCTTTCACTGTACAATGGTAAACATACCAATCCAGCTATACTTGCAGAAAATGTCTCAGTTCCAATTTCCATAAAGTTCTGGAGATGTAAATAATGCGATCGCACATGAAATCTTTCTAAAAAATAGATTGGATTACTCAGAATATGATCCCCCAGTGTGGTCCAGTGGTTAAAGCACTAAGCTCGAGTGCTACAGGTCAAGAGATGAAATCCCTCGTCGCTCTACATAATTGGATATGTACGTTCGAATGAGCAAGGGGTAATAAGGTTGTTTCAAATGCATGAGGCCTATCACATCACCACGTGTTATGAATTTGGCACGCTACAATTGGGTGTAAGAGCAAGGATACGGGAGCTCTGACTTTCCGCCTTGCAAGCCAAACTCCTTATAGGGTATAGTGCATGGCCATATTATTATGATGATATAAAGTTTGATTATGATATATGGTCCGAAACTGCATTAATTGGCATTATGGGCAACACACTACATCTTTTTGTTACATTATTCGAATAATTTGCACGACGAAATCGTATTTTTTACTACCGAAACTGTAAAACCCACCATAAACAGTTGCAGTCTAGAAATCCATATTTTTTCAAATATCGTTTACACTGTCTGTCGATAAATTGCGAAAATATTTCTTATCAAGTAGGTACAAATGTTGTCTACTTCTTTTTTCTCAACCTATTTATCACTGCGTTGGGTGCTTGATCCATTTTCTGTAGATATTCATTACCCTCTTCAATGTCCTGACTTCCTGAATTGTGGATCCTCTCTTTAATACTACGAGGGTTGGAACTTTAATAGTGGCAACACTGTTGTACAGACGCCATGCAACGGAACCAAACAATGTCGCTTATAACACACGTTAGTTACATACCTACCTTATCACCTTACCACATCACGCGCATGCGCACTAATGAGAAGAACAGAGCCTCGTGTTAGCTGGCGGTCTAATGTAGTGTTGTCACGATGTTTTCTAAAAACAGGAACAACGGGGTTACGTAAAGATTGAATGTGCCAGAGGTCGTACAGCACGACAGTATCATGAAGGTCTTCAAGAGGCTTGCGGGGAATCTGCATTGCCTTACAGAACAGTGGCAAGGTGGGTAAAAGCCTTCAAAGAGGGACGCCAAAATGTGCCAGACATGCGTCGGCCGGGTCCTCCTAGTGTTAGTGAAGAAGAAGTGTATGCTCTTGCCGCGTTACTGGACAGTGATCGAGGCCATGCGATTCGTGAGCTGGCCCGAGAGACAGGATTAGCGCATACGACTGTGCTTCACACGAAGGAACGCCTGGGCATGTAAAAAATTGCATCACGATGGGTTCCGCTCGATTTGACGGAAATGCAGAAATAACTACGATACGACTCCGCACGTAACCATCTCTAGCGCTATGAGCGCGAAGGAGAGGCACAACTGAAACGCCAATCGAATGAATGGCGTCATTAAGGGTCACCACGAAAAGCGAAAGTTCGTCAGAAGTCCAGCAATGTGAAAGTTACGGTGCTTTTCGTGTACGACTTGATGATGTTATCCTAAAGCATACCGTTCCCCCACAGCAGACCGTCAATGCGCAGTATTACTGTTCATTTTTGGAACACAACCTGCGACCAGATTTGAGGAAGAATACAGAACCCACCCATCATTTTGCAGGACAATGCTCGGCCGCATGCAGCGCAAGCTGTGGCTGATTTGTTCGATCGATGGGGCTGAGAAGTGCTGTACCATCCACCATACTCCCCGGACTTAACCCTTGTAATTTTGAATTGATTCCTAAGATGAAGAAACCACTTCGTGGCATTCGCTTCAGAACCATTCCAGAGATTATTCAGGCAGTAGACCTCTCCATTCGAACTATCAACACAACAGGCGCTGCTAAAGGTATCCTACGACTTCCACATCGCTGGCAACGGGTTGTCCACAATGCTGGTGACTACTATGAAGCACAGTAAAACTTGATAACATAAATTTCTTTTGTATCAGTTGTAAATAAATAGTTGCCACTACTAAAGTTCCAACCCTCGTAAATCTTTGATAGTCGTCCTATATTACTGTGGGTTTACCTCTTTTCCTCTACCCATCGGGTCTCATTTCAAAAATTCTTGTAGAATATCTGTAATATGAATAAAGTTTCCGTACCATAGAGATTGCGTGTTTTCCACCTTTTCCACCGCTGATTGTACTCCTTTCATTATTCTGCGTCCTAGTGGATTTCTAGCGCATTTAAGTGTATAGTATCTGTCTTTAAAACAATTTCGTATCTTATTGTTTGAGGCTTTCGCGGTTTCTCGAACTGTCAATATTACAATTTACTTTCGGCTTAGACTGCGTCGTCATTTGGGAACTACACCCAGCATTATCAGGTAAGGCCCGACCTGTAGCTTGTCTGCCTTTACGAGTATTTGCTCTAGAAGTTTGAGCAATATTTGTTCGTAGGCCCTGCCTGCCTAAACAGGGCCGTGTGATTATATTCATCAAACCTTGGGCGGTCAAGAATTTGATCTTGATGTATTTTGTTTGCCAGGACAATAATACTTAATCGGCTTATGCCTGTTAGCTGTTTGTGCACCCATACAATCTAACATTTCAGTAGACATTGCAGCTTGTGTCTTCAGAGTGAATAGAACACTGAGCTCAAATCCGGGAAGCGGAGGTATTTAAACCTCTTTGAGCCAGTCGGGCAGAACGACGGAGTTCTGGTTGGCTGTCACCGTTGGGCAAAGACGGATCCGGTGGAGCATGATCGTGTGATCGATGCGTAGGAGTCCTTAGAGAATAAACCACTGGAGTCCAAGCTTTGCTGAGTCTAAAACCATCCTCCCTGTTTATATTGTTAGGTTGTTTTTCAATTTCAATTGCTTCACGTATGATACGAGGGAAGCAATGAAGCACTCTGGCAAGTACCCGAACGTTGTCAAAGTCCATCTTATGTCCAGTTAAACCAGCATGTTCACCCACCGCAGATTTTGTGATGCGTTTATGTTTGCAATCGCCTTTGTGCTCTCGCAATCTTAAGCTGGGTGTAGTTCGCAAATGACGACGCGGTCTAAACCGAAAGTAAATTGTAATATTGACAATTTCGTATCTTCTTAACTTCTGCTATTTCTAAAAGTTCTCTATTTCTTAGGCTATCTCTATTTCATTTACCGTTAGTGAGGTGATATTCCACGTCGTAACTCCCATTTCTGGATTTTTGCCTTCAATCAATTGCAATAGCAATCCTATTTTCAGGACTTCCAGGGGATGCGCTCTCTAAGAGTGTGGTCTCTCACTTACATTTATTTAAACCAATACGTTTTGAGAGAGGAAAATGCTCATAAGTTGACAGACAATAACTTAAAACTATTAATATTTTAAGCCCCTGCATTTGTATTTTTACATAACTCTATTGTAGCCCAATATATAAACTATATTTATTTATTAATTTATCCCTGAATTTCATTAAAATTGATGATGTGAAGGTTCAAATATTGGTTGGTTTGACATGAATTGAACCAAAATTATTAAAATACGAATTTGTACTTTCAGGTGTCGGCAGAAGGTTATTATGGAAAAACAATTGCTTTTAAAGTGCGGGACTACAATGGCACGCAGCCGAGGCTTACAGCTCTTGGAATTCCACTCATTAACTCCTCACTTATACTGTCTACGACGTCCTCAAGTACTCAGTTACCTACCCTTGATTATTCCAAATCACGGCCAACAGAACAGTTTACGTTGAATTGTTCTGGAAACTTGCAACACAAGAATGACTCGCCACATAAACAACAACGAAAGAAAAATGTCTCAAATGATTTTGATGACACAGAATTGACTGCTCTTACGTTGGCTGTTAGATCTGCTGATAACAAAATGGTTTCAAATAATATGTTACTCACTCCAATTGTTATATTAACCTACTTACGTATATAAATTAATTTGCATAGTTAATAAAGACTTTAATAGAATCGGGCATAGAGACTAACATTATCGATTAAGTTGTATATAATAATAAATAAAGCTTTAATAGTAACCTTGTAAATATCATGATATTATAAATGACACAACAAATTAGAGATATATGTACGTATTAGTTATTTATAACATACCAATAGAGAATTTGTTTTTTTTTATTAACATTTACCAGATCAACATCTTACAATGTTATACATGGTATTGATAATATTTTATATTAAATATCATTATACTTTAACACGAAGGAATAAATTTCCTCTAACTTAATTCTATTGATGTTTTATCTTAATCTACATCTACCAGATCCTGCGGTAATTGGCGTTTAAGTCGGATGTGGATATTTTTCTGGCACAACGTTGTACCATTTCATTGCTGCTATTTTTGGTATTTTTGATAAAATTCTTTGTCAATCTTCTAACATACTACTCTATAGTGTCTATTCCAAGTTCCTTGTGTATTTGTTCGTTCCTTATAAACCAAGGGGAATTGATGGCAATACGAAGAACTTTGCATTGGAATACTTGTAGCTTCCTCAAATTTGTTTTCGAAGTCGTAATCCATATGGGACAAGCGTATGTTATTATTGGCCGGAGAAGAGTTTTGTACAATAAGATAGCACATTCTTTACGCGAAGGAGAATTTCTGTTAATTAGAGGGAATAATTGTTTAAGTCTTACATAGGCTTGATTTAGTTTATTGTTTATATGCAAACTCCAGGTTAATCTTGTATCCATATACACTCCTAAATGTTTGATTGCCAGAGAATTTGTTTGTAATGTGGAATTTATCTTTACTTTTATTTCAAATTTTTCCAGGTCTTTGAGACCTCATTGTTGTATAATATATAACTTACATACTGAGTGATTCACAGAAGAGTATGAGCTTACCATTCTAAAAATAGGCAACCCAAAATACATTTTTCAGTTTTCAAGCTACTACGATATCTTAATTTTTATTGGCTGTATTATGAATCAGAAATGCCTGTTTGAAATGGTTGACAGTTTGCTTCTAAATTAATAAA
>JABXWE010048356.1:0-14475 GCA_014611495.1 Limonius californicus
AACGAAATTGCGGGGGAATGGGTATACCTATTAATGAACATATTTTATTTACATTAAATTTTGCTGACGACCAGGTAATATTCGCGCAGGACGCATATGACTTAGAATTAATGCTTAAGAGACTGTATAATGAATACACAAAGTGGGGTTTACAAATTAGGTTGAAGAAAACGGAATACCTTGTGGTAAACTCCGAAGCGAAATTTGATATGCTCCTGAACGATGAAATTCATATAAAACAGGTAAATGAATTTAAATATCTGGGAGCAATAATAAATAACAACGGATTAGGTGCAAGAGAAATACAGCAAAGAATACAGAATGCTAGAAAAATCATTGGTGCTTTAAATTCGGTATGGTGGGAAAAAGGAATTACTAAGAAAAATAAGAAAAGAATAGGAAAAGTTATGGTCGAAACTGTTTTGTGCTATGGAAGTGAAATATGGGCGATGAGACAAGAAGAAAAGAGAAAAGTGACAGCGGTAGAAATGGATTATCTACGAAGAAGTGCAAGAGTTTCTAGAAGAGAGAGAATAACTAATGAAGAAATAAGAAACCGCATGTCAGCTCCCGAAACTATAGTAGAAAGAATAGAAAAGAGAAGTTTGAAATGGTTCGGACACCTTTTAAGGATGGAGGATTGTCGATGGCCCAAGCGTGTATTTTGCTGGATACCACCAGGAAAAAGAAAAAAAGGGCGACCCAGGAAATCTTGGAATGAAGATGTAAGAACAGCGATGAGAGAAAGAAACCTGGAAGAAGATATGGTATATGACCGAGAGGCATGGCGACGGGGAGTGGGAAGACAGCCACTTGCTGTATAATTATGTATATTGTATAATGAATACATTGTAATATTATATGTACATAATTAATCCCAAAAATATATATAGATGAGAAAGATAATGTAATTATAGATCCAACACAAAGGAGAAACATATGGGAAAAATAAAAAGAAAGCTTCTTCCAACTTAAAAGGTTAGACACATGTGATACGGAATATACATATTGTTGAATTACATAATACACATATAACATCGAAAAGATACCAAACGGATTGCGTAGTTAAAATTGTATACTACTGGCTAAAAAAGTTAATGCAAAGGAGTGCAAAGCCTATCCTATAACGCGCTATTTTATCTTGATTCTTTACAGAATTGCTCGGAAAGAATCTATTGATTATATATTAATTCTCAAGGTAGTGTTTTAAGGAAACTTAGTGTGTCACAAAGCGCATTATAGTAGTAGTTAAAATCTTAATGATGGAGTAGCTAAGTGTATGTTAACCCAACGCTGATTACGAAGCCTAGTCTCCCCGATCTGATATAAAGTTAGACTTATACTAAAGGGACTCTTTATATTAAGGGGCTAATGCTGTACGCAAGCGTTCGAATTTAAAATTTTGTTCTTTTAAAATTGTACAAAACATAAATCTAGAGAATTTCACCTGCTTCTGAATGTTTATTTTTGGTAGCTATACGTTTTTTAAGATAATATCATGGTAGCAGATATAAAATTTCAAACGCAGGCTTAATTTTACTTAATTTTGGCATTTTAGTTTATACTTCGTAAATTAATCTAATTACGTAATTAAAGAAAAAGCAGAATTGCAGGAGATCAGAAAACATCCCTACTATGATTTATTCGCTTGTTATAAAATTTAATGCAGTTAGTATGAAGCTTGCACGGAATCGTCATTTAGGGCTTGAGACTGTATCAAAATTCAAACACTTTAATTGACTTAATTCAATAATTATAGCAGTCGGTGTACTGAACACAATTCTGTGCAGGGCGATGACAGCTGTTTACTTTAATTCTGCCTAATATATTTTTACTTATATCATAGGCCATGAGTTTCGCAGTATATATTAACTTAACCGGATGCTTTATCTTCTACAAGGGTGGAACGACTTCAAACATAAATATTTTGAATTTCTGTCGTGAATTGCTTACTACTATTGTCATAATTTAAAATTCTTTTAGCTACATTTCTAAAACTATAAATTTGCCAGTTACGAGAAACTTAAGTTAACTAAATATCTGCAGCAATTCCTGCTTTTTGAATTTAAGCAAAACAAAATCCGACCATTTAATTAAGTGTTCTAATTTATCTTTACGCAGCGCAATTCGTGGTTGTTGAATAAATGTATTACAGAAGCGTGTGGTAGTTACGTTTTCGAAAAAGGAGGCGTAAAATGTCTGCAATTTATTTTGCGAAACGAGTTGTACGCAAACGAGCAACTCCTATCTTGCGAAAAGTCATTTAATGCAGAATTTTGGAGGCCGGCATTTGTGAGAGAACATCTGTTTTGGGAGGGCAAAGTTGGTTGGTGACAATCAAATGTGTTAATTTGAATATTTACCCAAAAGTGGGTATATTATTTATAAACAATATTGTCTTCACAAAAATTATTGTTGTACGTACCAAATTACATCAAATGTATGAATATTTGCATTCATAAATATTGTAGAATACATTTAATAAAGAAAGATGAAGATAACCATGCGGAAATACTAAAAAAATTTATAAAAATCAATACCAGGGAAACCTTTCCTGGTTCACATTAATCTGTCTTTCTCTATTTCTTTATTTTTAAATAAAATTCTCATTTCAGTCACACCAAGTATACATTACTGACATCAACAGACTAGGTTTGGTTGTAATATTGACAAAAGATGTGCGGGATTTAATTAAGTTTAGCAATTTCCTTCAGTCTTTCTACGTGCTTTCACCATATATTTTATATTAGCTGGCTGCAAGAAAAAAAATCATGAGCTGTAAAATCTCGAGGGGGTTGGTTAGTACCGAAACGTGAAGTCATTCCTTGGCATCGTTGTTTTCCCTTAAAACCGCTTGACGGTGCGTGAGGTATGAAGGGTGGCATCGATTTTTCAAGAAAACTATGTTTGGATTAACTTCCGATTTCTTTGTTATTAATTAATAACATCTTAATTTGTAGAAGTCACTGCATACATACAGGGTGTCAATTTGAAAACGTACAATGTGTCATATCTCTGGAAGTAAAATAAGATTGAACTTTCCTAGAAAATTTTTCTACAACACGAAGAGAGAACTATAATGATTTATAAGGTAACTTTCCCTCTTCAACCCCTTAGGCTCTAAGAGGCCCAAGCAAAGCTTTCATAAAATGCTATTCAATAGTAGCAAAGCCTCTCAAAATCTATAGATTTTGACCCCATTAGACTTTTTTTATGGGGTTTTCTAGAAAATTGCAATACCTATTTTACTTCCAGAAGTATAACACATTGTACGTTTGGATGTTTACAGGAATCAGGAGCGTTCTTCGACAACAAAACAATTCCGAATAGACTTTCTGTGTACTGAACTTGGTGAAAGCAGCACTGAAACATTGTTAATTATGTATTGCAAAGCATCCTGAAGGGATGATAATAACGAAAATGTTTAAGGAAGGAGAAATTATAGACAAATTTTGTGAAGTATTTAACGGATACCTTAAAGAAGGTAGAATTCTCACGAAATAAAAAATGTAGTATTGGTCTTATTGTACAAGACGGATCTAGAGAATTATTGTACGATTATCCACAGGTTCATGAATTGTTTCTAAAAATCGCTGCTATTATTTACCAACAATGAGTTTGTAATAGAAATATTAATATAGCACGTTGGTAGACTTCCAAAAGGCATTTGATTCGGTAGAGCGATAGGCAATATAAAAGGGGTTGAGGAACGTAAGGGTTGATGATAGATATATCGAAATACTCAAACACATTTCTGAGAAAGCAATGTCCGAAACGCAATTGCTTTAAAACAAAGCACAATTCGTATACGTAGATATATCACACAAGGGGATACTTTTTTCCAAAATTTTATACTTTGAAAAATTTAGAGCTAGACGATGTAAAACTGAACAATTTACGAATTGCCAACTACAGAACCCAGAAGACGTACAACTAATGCTAATATAGAATTAAGAACAATAAGTTTCCAAATAACAAAAATAATGTGCAAAGTGGATTAGGAAATTACAGTCAAAAATAGCAAGCTAGAGAATCTGAATAGCAACATAGAACTCGGTCATACAATCAAATTTTGCACAGATAATCAGTCTGCAGAATTATAAAGAAGACGTGCTGCAAGATGCAAGGATAAAAGATGTCACACATTATTCTAAAATGGACATCATATATGAAAAATAAGAAAGAGTCCGTCGAATTTGCCTGGATGAGGAAAGATGGAAGGACATAAACAAACCCTACGTTCAGAAATGTGTCGAGAAAGGGAAATGAAGTGATTTAGTGAATACTGGGAATGAATCTGCAAAGTATCAGTTCGGCCTATACGATTTTGAAAGTTTTAAATTGTAGTTCTATTTAATATTATACATTTTTAGAAGAAGAAGAAATTTTACTAATGTATCAATCATTTGAGAATGCAGTTAAGGGAACGCAGAAGGTAGAAGGGTAATGCCGTCCCAGATTAAAATACTTTACATGGAACGACTGTTATGAAGCCTTGTAAATCAATTTAAACGAGTCTCCCCAAATTAAAGAAACATTCAGATATTAATTATGGAATCACACAAAACATACTTAATGTGATGATTCTTCTAATTAGAGTACATTTAATGAATATAATAACGTGTCCTTTTGACATCAAGATCATTTCTAATGCTTCTGTGTTGTTAATTGACACCGGCCTTGCATTGTAAAACAATCAAGTTTATGTGTAATAATTCCAGGAATTAACAAACAACGGTGGTTGTATTCCACTTGGTTATGCATTTACGACGAAACATATTTAGTCCAGTCAATAGGGAGTAAAAACTGCCTTTTGCCTACAAAAGGTGGGGTAGTAATAATTTTGACATATGTTATTTAGTTCCGGGCCCTGATTAAAAATCCAAGTTTTCGACCTTAGGGGGGGCCGGCGCGGTCCGCCATCTTGGATTAAAGGTACAAAAAATTGGTTTTTTTTAAATAATTCCTCAGCGGTTGATCCTACAACAAAAATCTCTGATACAAATTTGAAGAAGACTAAATTCCCTACATTTTTTGTATCTCTGATGTGTAACGAGTTACAGCGGCGGAAACGTGAACATTCTTCCAAAAAATCGTCCAACCCCTTATTTTTCTCATTTTAGGAAATCATTTGGATCTATTCTTTACATAATTATGATAATTTTGTGAATTCAAAGTGTACTCATTTCCACACCACCACAAGGTAGAGTAAACGGCGTGTTTTTTTTTAGTTGTGGTATCCCCAGTAGGCCTAATCCACAGATGTTCTTTTTTTGCAAATGAGTGAGTACGGTATTCCTCACTCGTGGGCGTGCAATCAGCGACAGTGTACTCGCACTGTGGACTTTAGGAATGATATCTTTGCACAAAGCTTGCGACTCCATCGAAGAATATTGTAACGTTCATTTGGACACATCCGAGCAACATGTCGATACGAGGACTTCACGCATCACTCGAGACGATCAAGACTTGAACAAAATGTCAAACTGGCCTTTTCAGCATCCGCCCATCCCGGAAATTGATTCACTTCTTTCCACAAGTACTGGAGTTGTAGAAAATGAAAAGATAAACTGGCATTTGTCCAGAGAAAAAGGTATCCAGTGTATGTCGAACATGGTTACCGCATACGAAAATTACGAGTCCATCAAATTCAAACGCAAGGACAAGGTCATCCCATTTGCAGCAGTCAACAGCAGCATAAAAATCGGTGCAGAAACAATTACCATCAACCCACTAATGTTGTTCCAGAGAATGTGCATCGCGAAGAAATCCGATAACGAGATGAAGGATTGCTTTAGATTCGAGCTTGCTCCATTTCCTTTGTCGCTTTTTTTCGGAAGACGGAATGCGCAAAGGCACGAAATCTTCGTTGCATGCTGTTTTCACACCACTTTCAGAACGCCTAGAACTCGGAGATAACAAAATCACTGTTGTGGATGGGGGGTATCTTTTACATAAAGTTGTATGGCATCGTAATGATTCTTTCGGGTTAATTTGTGAGAAATATGTTCAATATGTACGAAATCCATCCATCTGATGGTGACAAGAAAAATACGAAGAGCCAGAAAGACTTCGCCGAACGAATAAGCAGATGTCTGCGGAAGTTTTTTCCATGAGACTATGACGGTTCAAGTTTCTCAAGAACGATTTTTGGCCAATGAAAAAAATAAAGCCCGTCTGATTTCCTTGCTGACAAAGAAATTCAAACATGTGCTTTTACTGTTAAACAGGCTGAAGAAGATGCTGATGTCTTGATTGTCAACATAGAGATTTCCTTCTGCTCATCATTCGACGCTGTTTTTATAGTTGGCGAAGACGTCGATCTTTTAGTTCTGCTGACAGCATTAGGATCATCCAAAACCAACATCTACCTTCGCAAACCGGGAAGAGGCAAAACTGCTGAAAGAGTGTATTCCGCGAATAGTTTGAAAGTGAAAGAAGCAGCCAAAAACATCCTGTTTTTACATGCGGTTAGCGGCTGTGACACGACATCATCTCTCTTCAACCAAGGAAAAACAATTTTTTTTTCGCTTGTCCAAAGAAAACAAAGGACTCAATGCCGTCATTGGCATCTTCAAAGATCAGAATGCTAAACCAGAAAACACCGCAGACGCTGGAGCACGTTTTCTCGTTGCTTTGTATGGTGGCAACATGGAAGAAGAAACCTTGGAAGAACTCCGCTACCAACGTTTCGCAACATCGACAATAAAAATCAAATTCAATCTAGCTTCTTTACCACCAACGACGAACGCTGCACGCTACTATGCGTTTAGGACCTACCACTAAGTCCAAAAAAATCCATCCGGTTGGGACTTGAAACTCGGTACAAATGGGCTCAGTCCAGCACCAATGTCAGAGAAGCCTGCCCCAGATACCTTATTAAAGGTCGTTTCATGTAATTGCAAAAAGCGATGCGGATGTGGATTCTCCAATGGTGAGTCATGATAGAATTCACCAGAGGTCATCATCGAGAGCGACGACGAAGATGAGGCAATGACGTGGATGGAAGCCCAGATTCTTAGTGCGGAAAATGGATTAGAGGATTACACTAACGATGATAATTCTGAAGGCATCAACATACACCGACCCGGACAATAAAAAACAGAAATAATATACACATACTCGATGACATAAATTACGGAATACGAACCGTACTCACTCAATTGCAAAAAAAAGAACATCTGTGGATTAGGCCTACTGGGGATACCACAAGTAAAAAAAAAACGCGCCTTTTACTTTACCTCGTGGTGGTGTGGAAATGAGTTGACTTTGATTTCACAAAATTATCATAATTATGTAAAGAATAGCTCCAAATGATTTCCTATCCAAGATGGCGGACCGCGCCGACCCCCCCCCAACTTGGAAAACTTGGATTTTTCATCGGGGCCCGGAACTAAATCACATATATCAAAATTATTACTACCCCACCTTCTGTAGGCAAAAAACCCCTATTGACTGGACTAATTGCTGTTCCGTATTAAATAATAAAGTTTGTAAAATACTATGACTGTCGGCGTAACTTACAACCAACCGTTGTAGCAATTTAAATATTAATTGGGATAAATTATAGTCGCGAAATAAATTGGTTCATGAATTACATTTTTTGATTCAAGTTGGTAATTTTTCTTGCATTACAAGTTACTTCTTTGGTTCACACTGATAATGACGTCCGGTACTTGAGGAAAAAATAAATTGCCGGTCGTGTAATCGTATATTGCTCTTCTATCATTGATTATATTATAAATCCTTATTCGAATAATAACCACGGTAAGGTAGCGTTTGTTACGGGCCAATCCTCACTACGAGAATTATGGGACAAGGAAAATCGTACGTTGGCGTGCTAAGAAATTTTCGGTATGGCCAAACGCGCTTTTCTTGGACCCGCAAACAAAAAAAGATGGTAAAGGCCAGCGGCTTGCTCAGAGGAGTAGGGAGGGTTCGTAAAATTGCTTATAGAGAAAATGCTTCAAGTTGTGCACAGGGCGAGTCAGAATAAGTGGGCGCCACCTTCCAAAATCCAGCTGGTTTTGTAGGTCCTCTCGGAAGGTCGAGAAACCAGCAGCTCACGTGAATGGAACCTACCTTTAATTGTGCCTTCTCCTAGATCTTAAAGCTTGCAAAATCCTTACACAGTTACTTCAAAACACAGTAATAAAAGACATGCGGAATTTTAACACATATAATGAACTGTCAAATATGGCACAGAACACACAAAAATATATATCAAAGATAGGAAACTTTATAACGTAAAACACAAACAGCAATAATTTCGAACGTTCGCACAGAACTCTACGCCGCTGGTGCCAACGCTACATTTAAATTGTTTCAATAACTGCGTGGTCCAGTTGCGCAAGTTTACAGAAATAATACCATAAAATGAACGTCTGTATATAATTTATACAAAATAAACAGTGGCTTCAGGTCACAGTTAATATTTTTATCAATAAAACAAAACAAAGGTCAGCACGTTTGAGTTTTGCTTCACAAAAAAAACACCAAACTGGAAGTTTTTACCTTGAATTTTGTAGACAGGCACAACCCTGGGTGGCTTCCAAATAAGGGGTTGAAGATAAATTTGTTGAGAATGAAGACAACGTTTTCGGGGTGGCGTAGGGACGAGGTATTAAATCCCCGAAAAAGGCCAAATTGCTTTCAACGATATCAGGCGATGGGCAGACAGAAGGGAAGTCCTCGACGATGGCAGGAAGAACCAAATTCCAGGCACAACACTTGTACGATGTATTTATTTAGTTCCCTTTGCCCTCACAAAGATCCGAACTAGGTTCGACAGGAGCAAGTGTAAATTTTACTTGTCCAAAACCATGGCGACCATTTGCTATCACTTATCCGACACTAACAAGTCGAGATACGTTTGCACTACAGCAAAACACGGTACGATAGATTATAGAATAAATAGCAACGCGCCGCAAGGGAGAAGGAACGTTCTCTAGGGTTCAACCTTTGCTTCCCGAAGTCTGTCTTCCACTCAAAAAAACATTTACGGGCCTCGATGGATGTTGATTTCGAGAACCGGAGTCCACAAGGCTCGGACGTGAACTGCACTCCAAATGCAATGGGAATCAGCACCCCCCTCAAAAGATTGCACAACATGACGAAATCTTACGAAATGTTCTAGAAAAGAATTTGTTTTTGACGCTCGGAATTCCAGGGAGCGTTCAAGGTCTCGCGCAGAAAACAAGAGCTTGCAGATTTTACACAAAGAACTGTTCACCCATTCCGAACTTCGACAGACAAAACAAAATACCGAAAATAGTAACCAAAAATAAGAATTCAATTAGAACAGCGATACTAATTCTAACGAAGCGGCAAACGAATCACGGAACTACCAAAGTGTGCTGCAAATTTAAAAATCATATAACACGTTTTATTCCCCAAAAGCAAGGTTCTGGAAATTTTAAACTTTTAATTGTAATAACAATTACACAATTACACAATTACAAATGGTTATAGTTACGTAACCCATTTAGCAGCAATACTTAGAGGATGATATAAATGTAATGTCTTTAAAACTATGAAGCTAATAAAGTAAATTTTAGAATGACTAAATATTCGATAAAAATGTTTGAGTGTCCGTTGATATATGTAGCTTGTGAATGATGATCATTTTCTTCTGACAGTTAACCCTATGAAGGATTCTCTTAATAGGTTTCAAAAGTTTTAATTATTTTTATTATTGAAACATGTTCACAATAGATGTTCAAGTTGACGGTAATCTAAATATATCAAAAATAAATTCTTATTGACATTATTCGCGCTTTCGGAATTAGTTTTTCCAGAATCACACCCTTTTTATCAAAACTGAAATATTACGTTTATCGTCATGACGTTAAGGGCCTACAGTAATAGTCCAATGCCTAATTACAGTATCTTTAGTAGGTAAGAGAGAGATAAAAGTTTGAGGAAGCGCCCTATTTATGCACGCATTTTGTATATTAAGAAAAAACGTTATTAATGTATCGATACATCTTCGCCCCTGATATCAAAGATTACTATTGGAAAAGCCATTATCAACTTTATTCAGGGTGGATGTACTGCTGCTCAATATTCACCAATATATTTTGCATGTTTGATAACACGAATCTATAAATGGTCGGTAGTTAGAATATTTATGTCATATTTTTGTTATAGTTTGGCATACCAAATATTCCAGTCCTAGCAACTAAGAATAGCAATGCTTACAGAAATTCGTTAGCAGCAACAAAGTGTTGCTAGTATAAGGGTAACACCAAAGTGTATGTAATGGGACTGACTGGGATGCAATCGGGATTCACAAAACATTGTTGCTTTCTCTGCCTCTGGGATAGTCGTGCAACTGAGCATCATTATGTGAGAAAACATTGGACAAGTCGTTGCAATTTTGAGCCCGGAAAAGAAAATGTTTCTGTTGCACCACTTATTAGAAAAACGTTTTACTGCCATTTCTACACGTAAAACGTGGCCTTATAACGAACTTCGTCAAAGCGCGCGATCGTGAAGGGCCGGCTTTCTAATATTTAACCAAGCTCTTTCACAAAATTTCATACGCGAAAATCAAAGAAGATGTACTTATCGGACCTGATATTAGAAAGCTGATGGACAACAACAACTTTCCAAAGTGTTTAAAGGTCGACGAAACAGCAGCATGGGCGTCTTTTAAAAGTGTTGTTCACAACTTTCTCGGCAAACAAAAATCCCCGGATTTCAAGCAAATAATCGCAAATTTTTTGAAAAATTATCGCTCGAATGTCTTTAAAGATTCATTTCCTGGATTCCCATCTGGATTTCTATCGGATAATTTGACGAGCGCGACGAGCGACGAGCAAAGAGAACGGCTACAACAATATTTAGTGAGAATCGAGAGACGCTAGCAAGGATTTTGGGACGAGGGCATGATGAGCGACTACTGTTGGACTTTAATGCGTGAAACGGACCCCCAACAATACAAGCGACTCAGTTCTACTGCACTTCACCTCTGATATGTCACTTTTTTTTTAATAAAATGGTCATAAACGGTAGAAAATCGTGAGAAATGGTTATATCGATTGTTTCGAAAACTAGAGCCAATCAAGAAAAACGGAATTCGGATTCAGCGTTGAAACTTACCTTAGAAACACCTTTTGGATGCTCGGGTCCAAAACCGCGTATGCTTGTGTAATTTGTACAGTTGTATTAGTTCTTGCGTCTCTGTGTTTTTTTGTTATCTTATTTTATTCCCTTACTTCGTTCACTTGTAATGAACTTTAAGTTCAATGAATATGCCGATATATACATAGTCTACGGTTTCTGTACTGGAAATGGTAATATGGCACAAGAAGAATAGCGGACACGTTTCTGAACAGCAGGCATCCTAGAGGAAATGTATTTCGAAGGCTGAACCAACATGTTCGTGATACTTATTCGTTTGTCAAAAGAAATACGAACGCTGGGCAACCAAAGCAAAGGCGCACAATACACAATACTGGAAGAACAAATTTTAGACGCAACAGACGAAGATCCCTCCATGAGTACCCGGTAATTAGCTGCAACAATAAATAGGCCAAGATGGTACATTTGGTTCTATGAGAACACCTTCTTTATCCATATCATGTATGCAAAGTTCAGCCTCTCTATGAAAATGATATCATATCCCGATGGAATATTTGCTACATGGTTCAGGTACAATTCTTGTCAATGGGACGACTGAAGACGTATTCTTTGGAGCGATGAGTGCATGGTTACCGCAGATGGCGTGTTTGATATGCATATTAGTGAATTACTCACTATGGGGATGTGGAGAATCCGCACGAGTTTCGTGAATATGATTACCAAAGAAGGTTTCCGGTTAATGTATGGCCGGGCACAATAAACCACAGAGTTGTTGAACCAATTTACCTATCAAATCATCTTAATACCTATGGATACCACATGTTTTGGAAAAAAGTATTAATGAGATTCCGTTGAACATACTATCTAATATGATATACATGCATGCTGGGGCTCCTGCTCATTTTGCCCGTAATGTAAGAGAGTGGTTGGAGGACCTGAACCTTTCTGAACACGATTATGGAGGACGCCGCAGCAGAAGGCTTCCAAATAGACTAGCAGCTCATGTAGGCATCTTTTGACATGTATGTGGAAGTTCCCCAGAAGCTCTAAGATTCCCTTGGGTGTCTCTAACTTCGTACAGCACGCAGAACCGAAAGCTACAGGTGAAAGAGATAGGCTGGTTGTTCAGAAAACTGTCCCACGAGACTCCACATAGCATGCGGCGGGTAACGTATCAGTGTTCTGGTAAAGTGTTTAATTAATCTGAGCTAGACCCAATGAGAATTTAGCAAAACACCAAAATAACTCGTAGACAACTAACTAAATTCTTCTGTAGATGGACATGACTTAAATAATCCACGCAGCATGAATAAATCAAAATCATAAATCACCTCCTGCGCTTATACCAGTAACCCACAACTTGTACGGCCAAGAACTCAAGAGGAAGTTACGGCGGTTGCATTTTATGTCCTGCGAGATCACCCTGTCTCAATCATTTAGACTTTTTTGTTTAGGGCTTTCTTAAAAAAGGTTTTTGCTACGCCTTTACCAAACGCTAGTGAAGTTAGACATAGAATTAACGCGGTAGTATTAGAAATTACACCAGGATTATTGGAGCGAGTAATGCAAACGATACCACGAAGATTGGAACTATGTTTACAAGCAGACGGTTTTCAATTCGAACAAGCATTATAAGTAGGTTGTTATTAATAAAAGTAATTAGTTACCATGCTTAGTAATAACACCTGTGTGGGTGCAGTGTTGCGAAATGTACGTTTATTTTAAATGGTCCCTGAGAACACAAAAAGCATGGTACAACATTTTAATATTACGATTTTCGCCTAAGAATTTTACGAAGACCATCGCCAAGTGTAACCTTTTCGTTAATCTATACACACCCTGCATTAGTTATACCTTCGATAAATCAGATTGTCTTTCTGTTTATTCCCATCGAAAAAATGTACTGGGCCGATATATGTGATTATACCCGCAGGTAATGGACGCCAACTTAATATTAGTAGTAGTAGTATTAACGCAGATTTTGGGGTACCGAAATGTTGAAACATTTGCAAGATATTTCAACTTAGTATATAGATAAATATAGATATTGGTATAAGTAGATGGTGTAGAATGTGTAATGGATTTGTACCTTAAGTACTATCAGTAACTATATTTAAAATGAGAGCAGTGTCAGAAGATAACGCCAACTTAACTTTCGAAAAGCTGGAAGCAATGGAATTCCAGATATAATTGCTTAACTCAGAGCGATTGAAAGTTTGATGAATAGTAGTTCAACAATGGCTTTTATACACTAAATCATTTCCTTAAAAATCGTCCCACTTTATTTACTATATAATTAGTTGTAATTGGTAGGTATATTCGATAGTGACAAGAAACTTAAGAAATATAACTATCTAACCAAGGATGAATCCTGCACTGTTATTTCAAATCGCTTTATAAAGGGAGTTTATAGTGCAGCAAGAGGAAAATAAAATATCACGTAAAATTATAATGAACCTCATAAAATAATAAAATAATTTTAGTGCTTGTGTTCCCAGTGAGATCACGCTTTAGAGGAGTTTCATAATATCTCTCCATCCACATTGAAATATTGGCTTGTTGAACATCGAATATTTAAATTAAATCAATTCGAGAAAATTATCTTTCGATTCCTTTATAATGATCAAATTTTAATGTGCATTGATAGTTTATTTGAGTTTTTTAAAATTTTGTTAATAAACTACACCTAAACGCTACATTAAAAATAGAACGAAACAGATGTGTTAATTATCTAGACAAATAAAAATTTATTCTAAAAGAAAACTCGAATATTCTATTTATACAAAACAGATACCACAAGACCCCTTGTCATCATAAAACACAAATTAGCAGAGTATAGGTCTTTGATACATAGAGCTTTATTATATTATTATATTAATTATTCCAAAGAGATTTCGATTATTAAACAAATTGCACACAATAATGGCTACACTAAACATACTAATCAAAAAGAGATATTATAACTGTGTCACTGTTAAATATATTTCTATTTCATATTTCGAAGATATATCGGAAAAGATTACTAAAATTATAATCAAAGTAAGTACATTTAAAGTAATTTATCTACTTTGATTTAATAATAGGTCCATTATGATACCGAAAACAGTTTAATAATGGAGGCTATTATTAAACTGTTTTTGGTAATAAAATCCTCTATTATTACACTGTTTTTGGTAACTTTTTGGTTTTTAAGATTGGTGACATTTGCTTTCACTTTGGTCATAAAACGACAAATGTCAGATGTCGAATATACATAACCACAAACTCTATCAGAAATTTTGAATTTCTACATAACAAGTATCTCAAAGTAGATAAAATAGTATATTATACTCGTTTCATAACGGGCATTGTAGCACTTGTTCCATTGGAGCACTCCTCGCTACGCTCGTC
>JABXWE010048357.1:0-13683 GCA_014611495.1 Limonius californicus
TTTCTACTGTTTCACAGCGTTCGGAACAGCACTTCTCTTGCAAGAAGAATATTTAACGCCTAAGCACTGAAGGTGTAAAAGGCAGCAAAGTGTAAATTACAAACTCTCCTGCTTAAATGTCATCCTTCTAGTGGGACACTCTGACATAGCATACAAGACTCTGGCGACCGATCAATGCCGGTATAACCATAGAACTAGAAATGTGTTGGAGGAAATGCTAACCCATGGGATAACTAAGTAGACCATGCGGAAGGAAAAAGGAAGCCACCGCATTATATAATGTATCTCTACTAAAACAGCACCAGTCAGAAGACTGAAGACCGAGAAGGAGGAAACACCGAAGGTGGTTTTAGACACATCATAGTGAAGAAAACGCGAATTTCTAGATGGGTTCTTCTTTCCTACATCGGAAGTTCTCTCGATTGGCGAATACATGTGGAAGATGTCTTCTTGGCTTACCGTAGATGAAGAGAGCATTCTTCTCTGCTTCCCTGCGCAATCAATTTGATATTTTTATGCACCGTTTGAAAGAATTCGAAACGGTACCTCTGAATGTTTAACTTTTCGGATCTTGTTTTAGCACCTGGATTTTCTCTTGGCCAAGAGAATTTTGGGGAAATTCCCTTCGGGTAAGGAGAGTATAACGTTCATTTAGTTTTGCCGCTTCATATGAATTAAAATCTGATTTTAATTGCCGCTCATAGTCGATTACTATTCTATTATTTTCAAAGGTTAATTTATGGGAGGTCACGGAACTTAAGGGAACGCTGACAAGTATGTTTAGTGTGTAGCGCCGATTGAAAACATTTCTTAGAGTTCTTCATCTGCAGAATGGCCCTGAAACTCCTACCCTCCCCGGAAGTTCCACGGGGAAGATTGTGTTCTAGAATAATGACGTTTGGTGGCAGTTTCTGCAGCCGGGGAAAAGTTAGTCAGCAAAAACCCCTGAAAAGGAACGTACGTAGTTTTGAGCCGGGGTTTTTTGGTAGCGCCTCTGCTAGACTAAGACACCGTATTGATTTTTCTCGCCTGGTGGCAGAATATTCTTCTCGACATAAAGTCGGATTAAAAAAACATATCGGCAGAGTGTTACGCATTATTAAAGATAATTTTAGTGAAATTGTTCTCTCGACCTGTGTCGGATTATAGCCATCAACCCCGTGACTCTCGTCACTAAGCCGTTGCAACGTTAAAATCTCGTACAATGGAGGTTTCGTTCCTGACTGCAAGAATACTCGAAATTTCCCGTTTCCCGAAGAAAGTCTTGGTGATTGCTGTGTCACAATCGTAATCCAGCCTTCAGGGGCCTTCCTGCGATTTTTGTCAGCTTCTCAAGGACCTAGGAACACCCCAAATTGTGCCTACTCCCTACCTGAATAGAACTAAGGTAAATGTACCAATGTACTATACAGTGATTGTTTTCCCCTGTTTACCAGTGCTTCGTTGGTAAATAAGAAACAGAACAGTTTGATTCCCTCGTTATATTCAGTTGCCCATCGTTTCATTACTTGTTAAGGGCAAAGTGTAATTAATTTGTAAACTCGAGCGTCGCTGGCTGCGTAGACCTCTTTGTTTAGTAACGTAAATATCGTAAGCCAGTGGCGACGAACTCTTTGGTTTGAATGTCCCAACTTCTCTTTTGTTCAACTACAATTATTGCTGTTGTTTGATTGTATTTTTTTGTACTACGTGTGTTACCAATTTCAAGAAATAGAGTTATATTTGTCTTAAAATTCACCATATCTTTTATTTCTGTGTATTTTATTGTGCATGAACTTTTAAGGATTATATACAGGAGGAGGCACAATAAAGGTGAGTTCGATTCCCCTAAGCTGCTGGTTTCTCGGCCCTCCTACGAGAACCTGCAATCAGCTGTAACCTGAAGGGTGGCGCCCATTAATTTAGACTTATCCTGCATACAACTACGTTAGATTTCCCTCCCTTAAGCGTTTTTTGTGAACCACTCCCTACTTCGCTGAGCTAAGTCAAAGGCACTTCCATCTTTCCTGCTGCTGTCCGACGAAAAGGCTCGTTTGGCCCGTAACAATTTCTACATGGATTCCTATTTTCTTCAGATGAAGACGACTGTTGAGCAATGCCTAGTATATCTGCTCTTCTTTCAGTAAATTAAAATATCCAGAAGAAGCGTTGTTTCCTGCCCTTTTAATAATAAAGTTGATTTATTGGAGTATTTTAGAAAAAAACACCGTTAGTAGAAGAATTTCTAACATATAAATGGTAATGGAATGGAAGAACTAAGAATTTTTTATAGATGCTTGGGCTCTTTAGGTGTTAGTAGGTTAATTTCTCTTTTTGTAAGTAGTGGTTAAAGCGTGTACGCGTGTTTCAGCCCCAACCAACAAAAATCCCTTTTAGATTCGAGCTTCTAAATCCATTTGTGTTTGCATTGGATAAATATAATTTTTTCACTTGTAATTTGAGCTTGCAATGTCTAAGGTGTATATATATTTGCCTTTTAGCACCTTGCTTTTCACAGAAGCAAATATGTATTTCCGAATGTGTCTCTGTTTCCTGAAGTCGAAGATGGCTTCCACTATCTTCTATAAGTGATAGTCGTTATGAACGGGCGCCCTTTAATCCCTGTTGTGTAAGTAATACGAATTCCTACAAATGTTTTTAAAATCTACGTATGAAGGGTACCTTTATTACTGCTGTAGGTTAAGGTAACCATGTCCACTCCCCGCAGCAGATGAAAATAATAACATGAGATCTTACTTTTCACAGATGAAGCAAACATAAATTCCTGGATGTTTTCCTGCTTCCTACAGGCAAAGATACCAAATACGTCTGCAAATTTTTAGATAGACCATTTTTTCCTACAAAATGATGTGATTGCTACAGTTTTTAAATTACATTAAATCTGCCTCGCATCCAGAAGATGAAAATAGTTTTAAGAAATCATCTTTCCTGCCGCTGAATAAGTTATGAATTGCTATTCAAATGAAGGTAATTTTATTCTAAATCTTGTAAGTTGAAATTCTAGCGTTCAGTCTACTATCAGACGATAAAAGTGGACATATGACAGCATGCTCCGGTCCTTGCTGCTGAAGGAAACACACTTTTCTGATTTGATCCTAGAGAGTTAGTTTCTGGGTCAAGGTTTCAGTACCAGGAATTGTTTGGGTTCCGTTTAGGAGATCTGTAATCTGTATTATTTCTTGGGCTTCTCGCACTCTCATTATGTTATATACAAAAACCTAGCAAAGTTACAATTCTAAACTCATAAGAAATCAGTTAGCAAGCTCCAACAGCTACTGTTTCATCTAGAAACAGGCCACTAGTTAAAAATTACACAATTGAATCAGTACAAAGCCTAGTTTTGAAAATACCTTGTAATAATGCGAGTTGTCTAAACGTTCCTCGTGTTAACTAACCCGCCGGATATTTGTTTGTCTTTTCCTTGACGTCCTTCTTTATGGTAAACTAGGTAAGTTTAATCTAGATCCGTTCATTTTTGCAAACCTTATACATCAGCCAGAACGATGATTCTATTCAAATGATCTTCTTCTATAAGTTTTCTTCTTGGGAGAAAGATGTTATCGAATTTTCTCACCGAAATCTGCGCATTTCGTAGAGAGTAGCAGTTTTTGTTTAAAAATTTGCTTCGTATCAGGATACCACATTATTGTTTCGTTTTTCCTCCCAGTTTACTTCTAGAGATAGTATTCTGAGAAGTTTCCTTTTTTCAAAATTAATATTTTATCGCCTTGCATGCCTGAACAGCCTTCACATTTAAACATACTTATCTAAGTGGGGATTTTTCTAAAGAATAGTTTAGATTACTTAGTTACTGGTTGGAAAATGTCTCCTAAGTGGAGAGAATTATCTTTATTTTGACTACTAGTAATTCTTTTTAAATTAGCGCACGTAACTAGTCTGCTTTAAACAAGCATTCAAACAAACAATTGGAGTTGCAATTCTAATTTTAAACTGATTTTAGAAATTACTATTTAGAGATCTACCACTCCTGGGATATCCAAGTTGACGAAAACATTCTACGAATTTATCTAATTTTAGAACTGTTATTTAATTTTTCTTCAAAGAGAAACAATTACGATTTAAGCGAATTGGAAATACCTTATACATATTTTAGATACGCCCGTTACTTTTACTTAATAACTTGACAATTAATATGATAAAAAGGGTTACTAAAGTAATATAAAATAGCCACAATTTGGAAAATTTCGTACCAAGAGCCGAGAATCATCTACTTCTAACTATGAGGTGTGTTTAATTGAACCCCATCTTTGCTTTACAAAAAAATTATTCAACAATTTAATTACAAATAATTACCGTCATAGTTAAGGCACCTATCCCATTGTTTTACTAACCGACGTATACCCTGCTCTTAGAATTCTTGTGGCTGCTGATTGAAGAAGTCTTCCACAGCTAGCTGTACTTCTGCGTCAGACTCAAAATGCCGACCTTTTAACGCCTTTTTCAGCAGTCCAAAAATATGGAAATCGCTAGGTGTTAGATCCGGGCTATAGGGTGGATCCTCTAAAACCCTCCATTTCTTTCGTTGAATATTTTCTTTTACTACATTAGCAAACTTGAGGCCTAGCATTGTCGTGCAGCAAAATGACCCCAGCCGTAAGTTTTCCTGGACTTTTCCGTCTTATTGCTTGATGAAGCTTGTTCAAAGTTTCATTACACAGATTTGCATTGACATTTATTCCTGGTTCCTTAAACTCTATCAACAAGGGTCCTTCATGGTCGCAAAAAATGTTAACATCACCTTTCCTACAGCAGGTTGTGCGCTAAGCTTTTTCGATGGTGGTGAACTTGAATATTTCCACTGCACCAACGATAACTTACTGGATGGTTCGTGGTAATGGTACCAAGTTTCGTCACCAGCATCACCACTCTGCCTATAGTATGTGAGGTGTTGCAAAGATAAGCCCATTCGCAAGCATTTTTGTTCATTAGACAAGAGACGAGGAATCCATTGCGAACAAACTTTGCTGCAACCCAGATTACGAACAATACTATGGACAGATCCTACGCTCTCACCAACAATTTCTGAAATGTCTCTAAATGAAATACGGCGATTTTCTCTAATAAGCCCTTCCACACATGCCATATTGTTTTCTGTTAATGCAGTACATCGTGCACCTGGTCGCAGCTCATCGATTCTTAAATTTTCGGCACCATTTCTTCACAGTTAGGTACGCATTTCCATACACTACTTGCATTCGCGTATGGATCTGCAGTGCAATTTCAACTGTAAACTGACTCTTTCAATAATCTTGCGTTTGATTAATGTATTTGATATTGTTATCGGACTTTCTTAACATGCATTTGCAAGACTGTTAAATGTTTTAGATCAACGAGTTTTAGAAATACTTTATGATGAAAACTGAAAATGTATGAAAATTATTATCTTTTTTCATCATTTTTGTCTTCAGAATTATTTCTGCTTGGCTCGTACACAATCTGTGTTCAATTTGAGAAATAGTGTCTTCAGGACATGCCATTAAGAATATATAATATAGACCTTTTCCTTGTAAGGCAGAGTCTGTTTTTAATAGATCGCCAATAGAGAAATAACTAAGAATATCCTTAACATAGATCGTGAAGCGTTTCTGAAGGTGATTTTTTGTTTGTCATTTGTTTTTCTTAGAATTTTCTCGAGGACCAAGCTGATGATAACGCAGAACCAGCTTAAAAAATTATGTAATCTTGATAATTTGGTTATTGTAACGTATGTGACTTTAAACATGCAAAACATATACTATATTTAACAACAACCAAAAAGAAACTTTGAAAAATTCCTTGGTTAACATCAAGGATTTTCTAGATAGTGGATGCGCCATTGCACACTACCGGCTATACAACTTTGTGACGCCGAGAAAATGGTGTCCCGGGACAGCAACTGGGTTGATAAATACTTTTGCTATTTTGTGCCAAAACTTTGTGTCATTAAAATGGTGCATTGTCTACTAATGGATGGTACAACTCTCCAAAGAAGTACATCGTTACTGTGCATTATTTTCGATATATTGGGTGTCCCCAGGTAGCTTCACAACAGTGTGTGCATGTAGCATCCTTGGTTAGCCCCAAAGGTTTGTTTTGTCTTTGCTTTCCCTCCACAATGAACGTTTAGAAGGTTAAATCGACGGATAAAGATTTTCGTCCAATTATTTAGCCAACAAGAAATTTTCTTATTGGACAATTTTATTGCCAATAAAATAGGGTTTTCGTTCTAGAATATATAAAAGGTTTCAATTGAGTGTTTTATATCATTTCGCACTGCATTTGAAGTTAGAATGTGTTTTTTTAGCATTTGAATGGCAGTTATTATCCTTATTATTAGTGTGGGCTAGTTTTGCTACCAATGAAAAGTGATAATCTGCTTTGATCTCTGTAAACGATCGAATGAACAAAAATCTGGCGTAGCGAGATATTAATTTGCAATACTTTATATTAAACAAGAATTCCTAGCTTCCAAGGCAGCCACTTTATAGAAAAACAACTTCCGAATGAATAATTGATCAGAGCTGTACTAAAACAGTTCAACAACCTCAGATCGATCACGATTTTTACACTAATTTCAAAATTATTGTTTGTATTTGTGCCTAATTCTACAGGTGGAGGTAGCTTTGCGACTTTTATCAAAATATAATATTCAATACTGATATTTATTGTGTACTCGTGACGTGGCAACCTGCGTATTCGTGGTAGGTACAGTCAAAAACTTGCCGTGTAGGAGGCAAAAAATAGTCGCATAGTTCACATTGTTTCGCGGATGTTCCTGGAGAAACAACAGACTTGAATCTAATTTGTCTTCTTGGAACAGGATGTCAGATTAAATTGCGTCGTTCTAATGTTACGACGGTATTTGAAATTTGATGTTTCATTCTATTGGTATGGTATTTATAATTGATTTGTAATACTTGTTATCAATATTTTATAATTTTGATAATTTGTTAATCTACGTGATAACGAGCATTTCCTGTAATACGTTATTGTTCCTAATAAATAATTTTCTATAAATTAAATAATGGTGAAAAGCGTGAAATTTTAGAGCATTCCGAAAAATTTTATATTATATATTGTTCTGATCATACTGTCGATAGTTGCGAAAGTCCTCTAATTGATTATGCAGGCAAAATCTTTATTTCACGAGGAAAGAAATACAGTAGGGATTTTCTACCAAACTCGCTTACAACCTCACTTTAAATAATTTGGTACCTGCGTTCGAATGAACCAGGGGTCATAATGCGTTATCTATTGCGTGATGCTCATCACATCACCGGTTATATCGCAGCAGTTTTTGCGATCCCTTGACGTTCGTTATAACCGAACGCTACTCTACGTAGAAAAATGTTTCTGTAGCGTTTCGCAGCATTATAACTATATGACCATTCCACTTCATGGTATTTATTTCACTCACATTCCGCTGATAATGTTCTATGCAGGGTACGCTTGAAAGTTTGCTTTCAACTACTGAAAACTAGGGAGCACTTGAAAAGGTATTTGGTAGGGCCAATAAAACAAACTTTGCAATTCGCAATATTGGCGCTCACGGTTTTAGGGCATAAAATATTACCTTAAAATTGAAGAATCTAAATACGAAAATTTTGTTGTTGATGATGATGATGATGATGATGATGTTCCTTGGTTCAAATAGCGTGTTCTTCTAAGAATTATTTGGCAACCATGTATAATGCACATGTTTTGTAGGAAAAATAATAATATTTTTGGTACTAACTAAAGTTCTGTGTATATTTTCCTCTCGACTTGTCTAAATTTTATCAGATTTTGGGAATATATTAAATATAATGAAAAAAACACTTAACGGCGGGGGACTCAGCAGTACGACGATATGCACAAAGAAACCCGGATAGCTTCCATCACATAATTCCTTTAGGCGTTTGGAAAGAAATTTGCGACAATATGGACAGCTTTCGAAGCCAAAGGTGTGACAACATGTCACACCTGTAGACGCTGAAGCGGTAGTAATCGAACAAGTAACTGGAATCCACATATAAGCCAAGAAGCAGCTGCAAGAACTGTAGGCTTTAGCCAAAGTTCAGTATTTAAAATTTTAAAAGCAAACCGGTTTCATCCTTACCACGTCACATTAGTGCAACACTTTACTGAAGGTGATTGTCCATGTCGAGTGAATTTCTGCCAATTTTAAGAAACGAAGTTACTACTTATCCACTCGTTTAAGAAATATTTTATTTTCTGATGAAGCGACATTTAGTAACAATAGGTTTCTAAATAGACACAATTGCCATTTCTATTCACAAGGTAACCCACACTGGATTCGACAAACACACTTTCAAAGAATTGTTACTGTAAATGCGTGGTATGGTATCGTTGACAACTTAGAAAATCATGCGCCTCAATTTTTGGAAGACATTTCTCTTTATGTTAGGCAGCGTACGTGGTTTCAAAATGATGCCCACATCAATAGAATTACAAAAATCTACCTAGATGAAACTTTAGATTCATTGCTAGAGGTGCGATTCATCCTTGGTCTTCACGTAGTTCAGGACTTGACTCCGTTCAATTCCTTTTTGAGGGGTTAAGTAAAAAACGACGTTTACGAAACTTCTGTAAAGCGAAAGAATATTTACGTGAAAGAATTATTGAATCATGTAGGTCAATTACCCCACACATGCAAACTCGTGTTAGAAATTCTTCTTTGCGTCGGATCGACTTATGTGAACAGCAAGGTGGACAGCAGTTTGAACAGTTATTATGTTTTAATTACAGTTTTTCCTTCTGTTTTTATTTAGTTAATTTTTTTGTTGATTTTATTGTTACGTCAACATATTTTTATGCTGTTTTGGATTTCTCTGTGTTGATTTTGTTTAAATTGTAAGAAATAAATAATGTACCTATTTCAAAACTGCATCTTATTAATTAGGAAATAGTTCAATTATAGATTCTTAGTACACCCAACGTAACTACTTTAATTTTTATTTATTTAAACAATGCAAAGATTATTAAGAGCTTATGTTTTATCCCTTACCCGTTGTAATCGTTATGTGGGAAGCATTGTTTATATTTATCAAAATTGTTGTCGTATGAGGAATGTTGAAATTTTATCAGGATTGTCTAAATTATAATCTTACTTGAAGATAATTCCAAAAATTAAATTAATTAAAAGTTGATCGTGGCTCTTGTTAACATACCTATGGCAATTATTGTTTTGATGTAATATTATTTTGATAGTTACGGTTACGATGTCAAAAAAATATGTTCACTGAAGCGTTAAGTAACACATAATATTAAATTTCTTACGAATGAAGGCGTAAATTCGACTGAAATTCTTACAAACGGAGAGCACAATACGGGGATCAATGTTTTTCTAAAAGTCGGGTGTTGTAATGGTTGAAATATTTTAGAGACGGGAGTACTCGTGTAGAGAATGACCCTCATGTACGACGAGCTGCAACTTGGGTTTATCAAGAAAATGAAGAAATTGTTAATGCCCCTATTCAGCAAGAAAATTCGTGAAATTTTTCGCAAATTACAAACTATTGTTGAAAATACTTTAAATTCAGATAGATTCCACCCTAGTTGAATGATATAAAAGAGAAGGAGATTAATATTTTGACTCAATTGTGACAACTGATGAAACCTGGGTACATTATCTTACTATTGAGTCAAACCACGTTTCAAAAACCAAAGAAAGCAGAAACTGTGTTGTCAACTGGTAAAGTGAAGGGATTCTTAAGAGGTGCTTTTTATTGATTTTCTTACAGAACGTCGTATTTTTAATGTAGGCTATCATACAACACTTAAGTACGATACAGTTAAGCAGGAAATCAAGAACAAATGGAAGAGAAGACAAAGTTCTTCTTGCTTTCTGCAAGCAATGTTCGTCCTCATACCACTGCAAAAACAATTGAAACCATAAACAAGCTTCAGCAGGACTTTCATCCGCATGTAGCACACAGTCTTGATCTTGCTCCCTCCGATTTTTATTTATAACGCCCACTAAAAGAACTTTTAGTAGACAAAAATTTCAGCCAAATAACAATGTTGTCGTAGTTGTTCAGGGGTGGATACGTATGCAACCCACAGACTTCTTCTAAGAAAGTATTAGCAAGTGATCGGAGGCGCAAGTTCATCGCTAGGGAGGGAGACTGCATCGAAAAGTAATATAGTTTTCATCGTTGTAATATTGTAAGACCTTTTTTATAAATAAGTTTCTATTTAAATTGGGACATTCGTCTTACATTTGGACTGCTAAACATGTTGTAAATATTGTGGTTTCTTTCCGAAACGTCCTGAATATTGGAAATTATTTAAATCAGCATTAAATACATAAAAATGCACAAAAAATTCAAAAATGGCGGTAATGGGAAACTAGAAAAATTATAGCTCTCATAAAAAGCTAAATTATATACAAATGCACCCTCTACGCATAATATATTTATAAAAAAAATTAGAGACGAGATAAAGTTAGCAAATTTAACTGGAACCTTGTAGAAAGCGTAAACACAGGAATCATTTTGTAATTTTACTGGTATGGGTAAAACTAAATGCGGTTTGAATATATTCTAAATATTTAAAGAAAATTGTAACTTTTAATAAACTTAAAACTTTTGTATATTGATATATGTACTTGTTTTCTTTTTCAGGTTACAGATTGCAGGGGCAATCTAATTTCTGTGAACACTCTGTATATATTTAAAAAATGATATTTTTTGGTAAACATAACTTTAGAGACTATTAAAACTTCAAACAAACTTAATTTCGGGCAGAAATCCAGTACGGCAAGAAATAATTTCTAAATTATGCAATTCTATGGGTTATATTTACCGGTTATTGAAATCTATGTCAATGCCAGCGCATTATTGCGAATCGGAATGCACAGCCAACCTACCCGAACTGCTGTATTTCGAATTATACAATTAACTAAAATGTATTGCGTCAGTTCTGGTGGGCTGGTGAGTAACTAGAGACCAAAACTGTTTTTCATTTAGATGAATGTAGATTAAATAAGGAGTCATAAACTGCGTAAGTGCTAATACGAAATATTTAGATTTTATTACCTCTGGTGTCTCTTAAACATAAAAATAGTACTTGAAACGCTTTACATTAATATTTTTGACAAACCATAATAATTTCCAAAATCTTCTAAAGAGTTTTATTCTTTAAAATATAACTAGAAGATAATTGAAAAGATTTAAATTCATTCTTAATTCGGTTTCAGAAACATTTTAAATTTTCAAATCTTTTAGCAATATTATGTTGTCACCCAATCAGAATAGGTTTTTGAAATACATTAAATAATCAAAATTTGTAGCCCACCAATTTTTTGTGTCTACATTTTACGAAAATATTTACGTTTGTCTACGTAACACATTAACCGTTTTTAAACATTTTATTATACGCAAAATTCCGATGAATTTTTAATGGTTAAAAACTTTTTTGTTTATAATTGAAGAAGGCCGCTATGTAAGTTCGTTTACATACAGAAAATTCCGATTTAGTTTCAGTAAATCAATTTTAAATTACCAAAACATAAAAAAAAACTAGTTCATAAAATTACAAACGATATCAAGGAGCTAGTTGCTGAAAAAAGAAGAGGCAGGAGAAAATGGCAACAAACCAAAGCCCCAACAGATAAAACCCGACTAAACCTTCTAGCACAACAGCGGAAGAGAAAAAAAAACAAGAAATATAAACTGAATCGGTGAACACCTACCTTAAAAATCTGACAAACCATAAAGACCCTGACTATACGATATGGAAAGCAACCAAAAAAATCAGAAGACCGATAACCTAGGTGCCACCATTAAGAACTGAAAACGGTTGAGCATGAAACAACAAATACAAAATGAAACATTGTATACGGAAGATGAAAGAGAGGAGGAAAAAATACAATTGGTCATTCCACGACAAGTGGCAAAAGAAATTAAAAAAACATAAATCCGAAAAAAGCTCCGGGATTTAATTTAATAACAGGGAAAGTATAGAAACACCTACCTAGGAAAGGAATACTAAAACTAACTAACATAATTAACGCAGCATTTTGACTAAACTATGTACGGAAGGTAGCTGAAGTCATAATCATACAGAAGCCCGGAAAACCGCATCATGTCGGCCCATCTCGCTCTTACAGATAATTTCAAAGCCATTGGAAAAACTATTACTCAAAAGGCGCAAACCAATAATGGAACGAAAATAACTGATACCAACACCAGTTTGGATTCCGAAACCAACATTCAACTGTAGAGCAAGTTCACAAGGTAATAAATACCATAGAGAAAAATCTGCTCAGCAATCTTCTTAAATGTTGTCCAGGCTTTTGATAAAGAATGGCATCAAGGACTAAATCATAAACTAGACAAAAATATTCCTGAACAATTTCTGGACTTCTGAAGTCTTACATCGCAAACAGACTATTCAGGATCAAGCAAGAAGAGGAATACTCCGACGTATATGAAATTAAGGTAGGGGTACCTCAAGGCAGTGTACTGGGGCCAATACTATACCTATTGTACACCAACGACATTCCGTCAGCCAATGAAATAATAATAGCCACGTTTGCAGACGACACTGCAATACTAACGGTAGGCGAAAGAACTGAACAAACGGCAGAAATATTACAACAAGCCACAAAAACCAGGTGGACAGATGGCCAAAACGATGGAGAATAAAACTAAACGAAAGCAAGTCAGTGCCTATCAACTTCATGAACAAGAAGGATGATTATGCGCCAGTGACACTAAGTATCTTGGAATGAACATGGATGTCAAACTACGATGGAAAGAGCATATAAAGAAGAAAAAAGAAGAACTAAATAAAAAATGTAGGAAAATGTATTGGCTACTGGGAAGACACTCGCAACTTTCAATAGATAACAAGTTACTTAAATCAAGTTATAAAACTAGTATGAAAATCCGGTTGTCAACTTTGAGGCTGCGCCAATAAAACTAACATCAAACAAATTCAAAAATTCCAGAAGCAAGTGCTGGAAGTGAAGAATATCGTAGCTGCACCCTGGTACGCTAGAAACAGTAATATCCACAGGGATTTATGGATAAAAACAGTCACGGATGAAATAAAGGACATTGCCCAGAAGCTGGAAACCAGGCTTCATCACCACGTAAACGTCGTGGTAATCCAACTCCTCGACAATACAGATCCAGTGAGAATGCTCAAACGGACCGAACCATATGGGCTAGTGTAAAGAGACGTGAAAGTGTCAGTGAAAGCAGAACAAAAGTAATATGGTAACACACAAGAAAAATGATGCAAAATAGAACTGAGTGGACACCAATGGGTGAATTTCTAGTATAACCATTTAAATAATTTAAGTTAGATCAAAATTGTTGGGTAGTCTTTTAGGCTAGTTGCGATGTAACACCTTATAATTAAAAAAAGTTTATAAAATTTTATTTAAAAAAAGAGGTTTTAAATTCCGAACTCTTCCAAAGAATTCTCTAAACCATAAACAATTCAGACGGCTAATATTATTATATCCATTTGTAAACACAATGATTAATATTGTGTTTTAAATAGTACTCTTTTGTTTCTAAATTACAATAATGGCTATTCAGTTTTTTGAAACTTTACATTCAGGTAATATTTAGTTTCTAAAAATATATTCTTTACATTAATAAAATTTTGATCTAGTTAAAGAAAAATTATATTTAAAATTCAAATTTTTACAAAGAATTGTTTAAATTT